>LQNS02278178.1:3683436-3702891 GCA_001587735.2 Parhyale hawaiensis | reverse complement strand
TTGATCGACCACCCCTTATCGTTTCTCAACAATCGGACACTCCAAATGCACCATTAAACAAGAGGAGCTATGCAAACACCAGCGTCAAATTTTTATTTGGTAACATTCAGAGTATGATGAACAACATGAACGAACTGCGAGCTATAGCAGCCACTCTAGCCTACGATGTTATAGCTCTCAATGAAACATGGATCAACATCTCAAACAAACATCTGGAAGGAGAAGTGGCATTGAAAGGCTACAAGTGCTTCAATATAGATCGACCAACAGTTAGTGGCAGCGGAGGGGGGTCCATTATTTATATAAAAAATCACCTCAAGCCTCTCTGCAAAAGTTTCGCAGCAACTAAAGAATATGAATTTATCACTGCCTATGCTCGTCTCGGCATTCGACAGCCGTTGAATATCATGCTCGCATATAGGAGCCCTCGCAGTACCGCTGACACTGACACTGACACGGCACTCTACAAAATAATCAAAAATGCACTGAGTGCTCAGAATGAAACTATTCTAATGGGAGACTTCAACCTTCCCCAAATTGATTGGAGTACTTTGCGCAGCCCAGCTCCAGGCAGTAAACTACTCGAACTCCTCAACCACCACCACCTGACGCAACACGTTAATGAACCCACGAGATACGGTTATATTCTAGATCTGGTATTCTCCGCTCCTGATTGTGAAATTGTTGACCTAGCCATCTTAGATCGGCTTAAGGGACCACAACATGGTTGAATTTACGCTCAAAACTGGTAATGAATTTACCACTCATGCGACTCATTTCAAGCTTCCATGAATTATATCTGGCGGACTTAATGGAATACACGAAGTTTTGTTTTTTAGATTTAATTAAAAATTTCGTGGCGCTTAACTGCACTAAAATGCCAAGCTTTAAAAAGAAAATAGCGCAACAAAGCTTTAGACGAACTTGAAACATTATCGAAGGATTAAAAATTTTATAGCCTGCCGTACAACTGTAAGAATTTATGAATTATGAAAACGAGATTTAAGTCAACAAATTTCGTCGTGGCTCGCAGACTTCCAGCCCGCAGACCAACTTGAAGCGAACACAACGTTTATCCACTGCGGAGGACCGCTCGACAGAAGCTCAGAGCGGTGTCGCGTCCTCCACAGAAATCCAACCAGCCATGGAAAATTCACCGAGGAAGGACATAGACTTGTGCCGAAGGAAACACCAACGATCAGATCACCGTTTGAATATAATTTGGATTAGCCGAAGCTTACCCCTAATATTTGCTTCTTTACTAATTGACAATAAATGATATTTAATAAAGATACTTGCATTTAAAGATAGTTTTTAATTTCAATTTGATCTGTTGAGAAATTTATGTTGAAAATTTAAGTATTAAAGCTCGTAAGAGCTTTTAAGCTGACGTTAATCGTCACGGATACGAAGTTACTATTTTAAAAATAAATTTGGAATATATGAAAGTAGATTGTCATAGGAGAAGCCCACGGCTCTCTAATGAACACCCCATTAAGACATGATCAAACCTGAGTCATGCACGGAGTGTTGCCAAAAAGCTGAAATCAAAGTGGATTAACTTCTCAATGGAATTAACTTTCTAATACATTTTTTCTATAAAGGACAAATTTACTTCAGTATATAAATTTATGGAACTGTTAGATACTTAGTGCATATTGAAGCACTTAACTTCACATCCGTCAGCTAGAAACTGACTTTTCATTGAATCAATTAATACTTAAATCCGTCCTCCATAAATACATGGTGGATGTTTATATCCGTCAGAAACTGACTTTTAGTTAATTAGCACTTAAATCCGTCCCCCATAAATATATGGTGAACTTTTATATCCGTCAGAAACTGACTTTTAATTAAAACTACAGAAAAAACGAACGGATGCAGTCAATCAATATATGAATATAAGACCCGACCCCAACATCCAATCTGCAGCCTTAGGAATTTAAATCCGTTGACAAGTCAACTTTTAATTTATCAGTTAAATATGTTTATTACTTTACTTTTAGCATTTAGACTTTTAATCCGTCGAGGAGCAAGCAAGCTCAACGACTTTTAAATCGATTAAGTGAATAAAATAACTCAAGTTATTAATAAGATTATACAGAAATTCCCCAGTGAATAGTTTTTTAAAAGGAACTTACAGGCGTGCAGTGTCATATCTTGACAATTACGGCCATGGACAGAGAACTGCCACAACATTGTTCTAGAACATGACTTACGTAATTATGCTGCAAGAGACAAGCTTCGGTGTGGTTGGCAGTTCCAGTCGACAGTCAGCTGCCGCAGGCACCCCGGGGCCATGGCCAGGGTTTCAGCCCATCCCCATGGTGGAGAAGTTGAACAAACGCCGCTCAGAAGAAAGACCTCCATGGTCTCCTTCGGCGCCGATGGGAAGTGTTCGGTATAAATGGATAAGTCTAGGAGTGAAGGCGAGAACACCTCGCTCTCCCACCGCTCAATCTTCACTTCCCGCTCGTAGGTGAACAAGCGGAGACCGGAGAGGACGGAGTCCCTCACCGCGCATGCGCCAATGTAGTCCTTGGGAATGACGGGGTAACCCCCGTAGCCGAACTTGCCGCAGCGCTCAGGAACTCAGGAAGGCCACCACGAAGAATAAAACTTGGTGAACACGGTCACTCCTCTAAAATGTAATAATAGGGCGTCTAGATTCACGGCGGTTTCATCCGCCAAGCTTCCACGTAGAATCAAAGAAAGCTGGGATCGGAGAGGGCCGTGGATTTACTGGTCGAGCTTTGGTGTGGAACTGAGAGGGCCGTGGATTCACGGGTCGAGCTTTGGTGTGGAACTGAAGTTTTCTTCGTAACCTTTGGCATGACCACAGCTCTCTGCAATGCTTAACACGGCATTAGTTTCATCCCAGCAAGACACATTCAAGAACACACATGACAGTTCCCAAATTCATGGCCGGCTGCGGCTAACATTTTAGACACAAGCTGCCAGACTACCGACGAGCGAATTTTCAGGAAATGGCAACTGAAATAGATACAACTGACTTCGTAACCCCTATGAGAGACGCCACTGTTGAACACTGCTCACATATTTTGAAGACGAGCATGCTGTGTGCAGCTGAACGCTACATCCCAAATAAACGAGTTCGTATCAGTAATGATCCCCTCTGGATGAATCGGACAGTGAAATACTGCATTGCAAGGCGACAAGTGCGTTACAAAGCCTGGAAGCGTAATCCAACAGAGGAGAACAGGTCCAGTCACATAATGGCATGTCGGGATGTTAAGCAAATAGTCAGGACCACAAAAAGGGAAAAAGAAGTTTCCATAGCCGCTATGGCAAAACGCAACCCAAAGGCATTCTATAAATATGTAAATGAAAGAAGACTAAAAAAAGAATCCATAGGTCCACTCAAAAAACCTGACGGTGAAATCACCAATGACCTAACAGACAAAGCCACAATCTTGAACAACTATTTCACCTCTGTATTTACTGTTGAAAATGATGCGAATATCCCTGAACCAGCACCGATACAAGATACATGTTGCTCCCATAAACATGTGTTTTGACGGAGATTGAGGTTCTTCAAGAACTAACCCACCTAAATGTGTACAAATCCACTGGTCCTGATAATCTTACTCCCCGTGTACTACGAGAAATGGCTCCAGTCATCGTGAAGCTGCTGCTCGAAATATTTAATCGCTCTGTAAGAACAGGAGAAGTTCCACGAGATTGGAAACTGGCTAACGTGATACCGATGCATAAGAAGGGGATAAGGAAAGCCCCAGCAACTATCGACCAATCAGTCTTACATCGGTCGTCAGCAAAACCATCGAACGCCTATTGAAAAAGCGCATCACTGATCACCTGAGGATGCAGAATCTCATAGCCGTCACTCAGCATGGCTTCCGAAATGGAAGAAGCTGCTTAACAAACCTACTGGACTTTTTCTCAAAAGTTACAGATATTAAAGATGAACAAAAGGGCATAGACCTTGTGTATCTAGACTTCCAAAAGGCTTTCGACAAAGTCCCCCATCTACGGCTAATGAAAATTTGGAAGCCCATGGCATCCGGGGAGACTATTTACAATGGATCGGGGCATGGCTTACGGGTCGGCAGCAGCGAGTAAAACTTGAAGGAGAGACGAGTGCCTGGACGCAAGTTTCATCAGCGGTTCCCCAAGGTAGCGTACTTGGCCCGCTTCTTATCAATTTACATCAATGATCTCGATCTTAACATCCGTAGTAAAATCAGTAAATTTGCGGATGATACTAAACTCTGTCATCCTGCCACGAAAAGAGCCGAGCTCCAACAAGACCTTGACCACCTCATGGAATGGAGCCGAACGTAGCAGATGAGCTTTAATGTCGACAAATGCTCAGTAATGCACATAGGGCTGATGAACCCTTCGCCCCCACTGAAAATGAATGGGACACTATCGGCTGCTGTCACCCAACAATGTGACTTAGGAATCACTATTACAAACAAGCTACAACACAGTCAGCAAGTTGACAAGAGTGTGAAAATTGCAAGCAGAGTACTGGGATTCATCACCAAAAATTTTGAATGCAAGCCCAAAGACATCATCATTCCCTTGTACAAGGCGTTAGTGCGGCCACACTTAGAATTTGTTGTTCAATTCTGGTCGCCACATCTGTGTAAAGATATCGATTAAATAGAAAGACTCCAACGCAGAGCAACGAAATTGATACCTCAGCTGCGAAATAAGTCGTATGAATGTCGCCTAAAAGAACTGGGTCTGATATTTCTCGAGCATAGACGTCTCAGGGGGGCAACTAATAGAAACATTCAAGTATTTGAACGGCTTCAACGACGTAGCTACAACGGGGCTCTTTGACAGAGACCTCAATGATCGCTTGCGAAACAACTGTCAACAACTCAAGCATAAAGCTCGAAGAACGACCTTAAGTCAGCAGTTCTTTCCATATTTCATAGTCAGCATTTGGAATAGACTCCCTTCCAATGTTGTTAGAGCGGAGTCAGTCAAAGCGTTTAAAAATCGTCTTGATATACAGTGCCTAGACATAAGTGTTTGCACAACTCTTATTTTTTATGTATTTTAAAAAATTTAGGGACTGCTTTCGGATAATTAATACAGGAAGTTTATATAACATATATATAATAGAATATTTAAACAAAACAGTCAAATGTGCACTTATAACAAGAAAATTTAACACAAGTAAAAATAATGAGGGACAAAAGTATTTGACCAAAATAAATATGATGTTGAATTTTTGATGTTTAATAGTATAATTTGAATATATTAGTTTGGAAATTATTCTAGAACGTTCACGAAACGTCTCGAAACAAATGCAATGTAAACAAACCACAGGCGGCGCAATCATTACCTCTCTAGGCCTCGTTGAATTTGCGCACACTCTCACTACAATACCCAAAGTGAAAGAAGTCCCTGAAGCTACTCGTAAACGGATAATTCAACTTCGTAGTGAGAAATTAACTCATAGAGTAATAGCAGAACGTGTCAAAATTCCTTTTTTGACGGTTGGAGCAATAGTCCGCAAGCATCAAATGACTAAGGCGGTCTCCAACCTGCTAAGAGCTAAAGCTGCGAGTGAGATCATGGGTTGTCCTCGGCGCTACATGCTACGTGAGGTGACTAACGACACCATGACAACTCGTGCTGACCTTCAGAGTGAACTGGTGTCTCATGGACTGCATGTCAGCAAGAAAACTATTGTTAGGGAATTGAACCGTACTGGCATTCATTCTTACACTCCTCGCAAAACTCTTCTTCTTATAGCAAAACATGTCAAGAGCCGCTTAACATTTGCCAAAGATCACCTGGACAAAGGAAATGAGTTTTGGAAGGGGTTATGTGGTCTGAGGAAACTTAAATAGAACTTTTTGGCCGAAACAAAGCTCGGCATGTATGGAGGAAACGTGGTTCTACCTATAACCCCAAGAACACCATTCCCACCATGAAACATGGAGGGGCCAGCATCATGGTGTGGGGTAGCTTTACTGCCCATGGTGTTGGGGATCTTCATATCATTGATGGCAAGATGAATAGTTTCATGTACAAGGAGATATTAGAGTAGAAGATGCTTCCAAGTGCCAAAAAATTCTACGGACGGAGCAGGTGGACCTTCCAACAAGATAATGACCCCAAGCATACGGCAAATTTAACGAAAGAATTGTTTTAAAAGAAGAAAATAAATGTTCTTCCATGGCCTAGCCAATCACCGGACCTTAATCCAATAGGAAATTTGTGGCGTCTTTTTAAATCTGGTGTCCAGAAACGTTATCCCAAAAACTTTACTGAATTAAAGGTTATCTGCATGGAAGAATGGAAAAAAATATCATCAAGTGAATGTGAAAAGTTAATTTCCAGCTATAACAATCGCCTCCATGCTGTTATTGCCAATAAAGGTCACGCCACCAAGTACTAATGTCATAGTTTTTTTTTTCGGTCAAATACTTGTGTCCCTCATTACTTTTGCTTGTGTTAAATTTTCTTGTTATAAGTGCACATTTGACTGTTCTGTTTGAATATTCTATTATATATATGTTATATAAACTTCCTGTATTAATTATCCTAAAGCAGTCTCTGAATTTTTTAAAATACATAAAAAATAGAGTTGTGCAAATACTTATGTCCAGGCACTGTATATTGGGAGAGACATCCTCCGCAACTAAGAACTCCTCCTCCAGGAGTCGCAAACTCTAAACAGCCAAAGCTTCCAAGGCCACCTTAATCCGTCTCCTTCTCTCTCCTGCTCCAACTACACAGTTTGATGTCTCTAAGCTTCGCATGTCAGTGGCTCTTAAGCGTGCTTGTGTGCATTCAAGATCGTCTCTTTGGCATGGACTCTTCACCCCCCTCTTGTTTTTTCTCTCTTTTCTCCTGTCCTCTATATCCTACTAACAAATGGCAATAGCTCATAGAGTGCTGGGGCGTATGATCCGGTGTCTCTTTGGGAATGGGCCTATTGGTTCGTCTACTGCAGCCTATTTAATGTAAATAAATTTACAATAGGCTCTTTTTTCAAATTCAAGGATATGCCTCCTAAAGCAGTTCTAAGCTCTGTGGTATACCGTATCTCTTTTTTGTTGCCCGCACTGTGGGTCTACGTACATTGGTTCTACTGTGCGTTTTATTATGACCAGAGTTTGTGAACACAGCAGAAGGAGATCCTCTACCTGAAGTATGCTTGTTAGTCCTCCTCATATCATGGTTAGACAGCATGCCGAACGGTGTGGCGTCCGAGTCAGTCTTGACAATTTCTCCGTTTTAGGTATGCAATCCTAGTCTATTTGTCTGCGTATTTTAAAATCCCTGTACATTTTAAGTTGAAGCCTCCTCTCAAGGAAATGCAAAGCACATATCCATTGCATATCATTTACCATTATTTTTTTCTGTCCTTCAATGTTCCAATTCATGTGTGTTCCTTGCTATATTTACTTGTAAACTTTAGTCTTTGTTAGTAAATTTCTTATATTTTATCTCATCAGTTTTGCTGATGCTGGGAATGATGCCCAAAACGTTCGATCATGATACGTACCGCCTTCCTGGTCTTCACTTTCCTTCTGAAGTGACTAAGATTATTGATGATTTGCTAGCTACACGTTTGCAAAGCAGAAAATGTATTCAATGTTGAATAGAATTCCCAGAAGTAGAAAAAAATAAACCCAAAAAAACCATGAATTTTTGTTTAAACAAAACAAAAACATGTTTTTTGCCAACCCTGCTCTGGGAGGTGCTACTCTATATAAAGCGGCCTGGAGCCGAGGTTCCTCAGATCATACGGGTAGGAGTGATGACGGACGAAGGTTTGAGCGTGTGCGGGAGGAGGTCCTCGGCTAACACAATTTTGCATTACATAAAGAAAATATATTGCTACTTCCTACGTGAGTAGGAGTTATTTTTATTTTCCCTTTATGCCATTTCAAAGTTGTGTTAGCCTGCGGGTAGCCATCGCGATTTCAGACCCTGCCTTCGTCCGAGATAGTGTATGAGAAGGAGGAGCAGTCAAATGGTTAAATAAGAGAAAGGTCAGAGGAATTCCAAAAGGGAAACGTCTCAAAAACAGGAATAAGAGATTCTAAGGTTGTATATAACACAGACTTGTCTGAGAGAACAAAGCAAAGTAGATACTAATACCCACGTCTAGAGTGTGCAACAGAGCGCCCATATCCTCGGATGTCGTGACTGACGGGTAAGAATGGGGCCCTCGGGGTAATGGCTCTGGCAAGCTGGGGGGAAGGCGCTGCAAGGAATGCCCCAGAGCTGGGGAGATAGTTGAATATTTCTTGGTGGTACTGGCAGGTTACTACCGGCTGGAAGTGCCTGCTACCCAGCGCCGAGAAAAGGATGTCGGGATGTTGAGTTGCGCGGTTAGGACAGGAACCTGAGCGGTTGGGATGACGGGCTTGTCGTCTGTTGGCAGGGCTTCCTTCTGGGTGGATGTTGCCGAAATGCTCGCTCCCTTGCCGGAGGCAGGAACGAGCAAGACAGTTTTGTGGGGCGAAAGTTGGAGCTAAGGGCTTCGGGTACCTGGTCGATGCCCCTTTGGGAATCTTAGCTAGGTGGGTAGTGGAGGAATCTCTCTCCCGAGGGCGAGTTTGACCCTGAGAGCTTGGGCTCAAGGGCTACAAATGCGACCTGTGGCATCGTGCGAGAATCCGAGAATCTACAAACTCTTATCAGGATTGAGGAGGGATACGAGATACTTCATCGGGAGACCCACCTTCGGAAGTCTTCTGTAAGACTAAGGCTTGGCCTTTACCTAGGGGAGGAGCCCCTTCAGTGAAAGGAGAACTGAGGGACCAGGGCTCCCGTCCTGATCGAGGGTGTAATAACCAACGGCCTTTGGGACCGGATGAGGGAAAGGTAGAGGAGGCTTACTGTTCTGGTGTATTTCTGCTAGATAGATTTTGCAGCATGGCCCAGGCCATCTGCTTTTGTGTTCAGCAGAGGGGGAATGCGGGGCACAAGAATTGGGATACCCCTCTGCCAGCAAATGGGCGAAAGGGAAGAATTCCTGCAAAAATCACTGGATTTGCCGGGTAGGTTGTTGATGGCGTATATGTAGTTTAAGATGCGAGAGAAAAGGTGAAACCGGACGAGTTGAATGTGTCGAACTTGTCATGTCTCGGGGTCGTTATGTGAAGGGAGATTCCACGTGAGAATCTTGTTCCCAAAGAGTTGGCTGTTTCGGTATGCCTTTACCTTTTCACCCAAGACGAGTGGGTGTCCTGCAGTGAGACCGAAGCGTGAGTGAAGTGGAGGGATCCCACCTGCTTAACAGCGGGTTCATGAGTCCAAGGCAAAACCGCCTGACTTCGGTTGAGGAGAATTAAGGTTTGTTCGTCCCGGCCAGGGCCGATCGAGTAGTAGAGGTAATAACGGGGGTAGCAGGTGGAGCGACAGTCATGAGGAAGTAGAGTGAGTTCGTGTAGCTTAGGAAGAGAAGTGCCTTAGTGCTCTTTCCGGTTGAGTCCACTGACCTCTGAGTCAATTGGTGTCCGACAGTGTCGTGGTTTTCATTTGTTTATAAGGGAGCCGAGCCTCCGTAGCCTTACTGCGGTGGTGGAGAATGCCCCAATCGGCCGTTGAAGCAGCTCAGACATGGCAGGGGGATTATGCCCTGTTGAAAAAGTAGGGTGATCGGGTAGCGGAGGACTTTGTAATTAGGTCAAGACCTAAATCGAGCCTGAAGAATAGAGTCCGAAGAGGACAAAGCTCTGGCGTAAAAGAACGACAAACTTTGAGTTTTGGCTTTGCTAAGTGGGAGTCGGTGTCCCGTAAAATTATAGCAGTAATTCATGCGGTAGGGATGAAATACTGAGGCCAAGACGTGCAACCGTCGGACGGCGAAGTATTTGTTAAGGTAGTTGAATGATACGAGGCTAGAGCTCCGTGATCGATAGAAAGCTAAGGAGCCGTTAGAGGGGAAGCCAGCTAGAGAATATATTCCTGCTAGCAAGGAGGACGGAGCAGGGATATCTAGGTCTAAGGGAGCCCCTTCTTACGAAGGTGGGTGGGGCCCGAAGGCTCCTTTATCGCTTTGGTTGGGTCCTCGAAAGTCGAGCCTTCGGAGCGACTATGTTGGTGGGCGGTGAAAGGTCTCGTTTGCTGCAAGGGCGTCCGTTGTTTGCGGGGCCTTGCGTTGGGGATTTCGGGAATCTGGTGGTACCGCTCCGTGATAGGAGTGGTTACTGGCAGGCCTGTCTCACGTAGAGAGGGGGGGTGTTGTTGCCTCTGGGGAGGCCTCTGCGGGGGTTGTCGAGAGTGTGGCATCCTGTTGGGGCCTTAAATCACTCGTGGAGGAAGGGGTTTGGTGGTTTTAAAGGAGTCAGTTAGGTTTGAGGGTGCTGCCTCATTGGGTCGAATCGACACGGTTCAGGGCACGTGATGCCAGGAGGAAAGGCCAACGGCACCCAAGATGTAAAAGAGAAGGACCCCTCACAGGGGGCGTTCTGCTGAGCTGTAATTTGGTTGCGGAATGGAAGCGGTTGCTCCCAATTCCTCGGCAGTTACCTTGTCGTGCAGGGCTTTGAACCCAAGCGTGGTCTAACGAATGCTATGCCCTGGGTTCTCAGATAGGGCAATCATCAAAAGATTGAAGGCGATGATATATCGAAATTCAAGAGGTCGATAATGCTGACGGCATTCCTACCGCCAACATAGTCATGAAGCCCGGCACCTTGAGAAAAGTGGGCGGATCTTCGAGCATTCAATTAGAGGATCGTAAGGCGCCAGCACCCTTCACGATCCTCCCGAGGACGGCCTCCGGGGTTCGTAGAGCGCAATGCCTGTGGGAGGCTCCGCGTAGCTCGGCACGGGGGAGTTAAATGTCCTGGAGTGCCGGGAGCATGGTTGGTAATCAGCTAATACATTTTCTGAAGGAGAAACCTGGGTATCATACGAAGGAAGCTAATCATACGCCGATGACGAGAAGAGGAGAAGCAATGTTCTCAGTTATGATGTCCAATGTCAGCGTGAGACGGATGAGGGTCCTGGTCCTGCTGGTAATGGATATTGAGGCAAAANGGAGAAACCTGGGTATCATACGAAGGAAGCTAATCATACGCCGATGACGAGAAGAGGAGAAGCAATGTTCTCAGTTATGATGTCCAATGTCAGCGTGAGACGGATGAGGGTCCTGGTCCTGCTGGTAATGGATATTGAGGCAAAAATACTTGGACGAGCGGCGCGAGGTGGCATTGCAGCGTTGTGCCGTCTGCTAGTGTTCGACGTCCCGGGTGTCTGGGGAAATAGGTTGTCTGCCGAAGGAGAGCGAAACCTTCCCCGTGCAGGGAATTAGCTCATGGGTATGTCTGGGGTAACTGAATCGCTCTCTGACTCTAGGTTGGGAAAGTTTCAAACCAAAGAACTGATGGGCGTACCCGTTTGTGCTTCGAAGGAGCAGAAGAGTGCTTGGTCTTGAGTTTCTCAGGGGAAGGACGAATATCAGCTCGGTTCCGTGGGGAAATTCCGCTGATAGGTACTGGATTGTCAGGGTTTGTACCGAGAAATCCTCAAATGGAGCAGGGACCCGTTTGGGGGTCTTTTATTTCTTCGAGGTCGTACTAGGATGAGTTGGGTTTCCCGAAATCGAGTGACCTGGTGTAGTTTTTGAGTCGCAGTGTTAAAAGGAGTGTGGACCTGGTGTAGTTTTTGAGTCGCAGTGTTAAAAGGAGTGTGGCAGCGGTAGCAGAGGGCTGGTTGAGAGGAGTAGATAAGCTCCCCTCCCAAGTGGTGATACCGCGTTTAGCGCTTATGGCCCGTCGCAGTATAGGGCTAGTTCCAAATCGGAAGCCACTGTGAGCCGTACGCTACTGGAGTTAGGAGTGCAACGGGTTGGGGTTCTTGAAGGCCGTCTGAGATTTTTTTCTCACAGGGGACCACGTATCTTGCGGATAAGGGTAATCAAGATTTGTGCATCATTCTGCCATGGTAAGGCAGCACCTAATAAACTTTCGATATCAGAAATTGGTGTCGTGCTTTGGGTACAAGACAAGTGAACTTGAGAACTTCTCAGTGAACTAAAGCCAGGGTAGGCGGGTTAACTGGGGACACGAGTNGGTCTCTGACTCCTAGACACCGGCTGGTTGACCCCAGACAGGCTAAAGTGGGTGAGAGCCACCCGCCCACGGGGGCAAGAGGCTAGTGGAAGTTGAACTTCCAGTAGGCTCTAAACAAGCTCCCCTCCCAAGTGGTGATACCGCGTTTAGCGCTTATGGCCCGTCGCAGTATAGGGCTAGTTCCAAATCGGAAGCTACTGTGAGCCGTACGCTACTGGAGTGCAACGGGTTGGGGTTCTTGAAGGCCGTCTGAGATTTTTTTCTCACAGGGGACCACATATCTTGCAGATAAGGGTAATCAAGGTTTGTGCATCATTCTGCCATGGTAAGGCAGCACCTAATAAACTTTCGATATCAGAAATTGGTGTCGTGCTTTGGGTACAAGACAAGTGAACTTGAGAACTTCTCAGTGAACTAAAGCCAGGGTAGGCGGGTTAACTGGGGACACGAGTCCCAGCTTGCCTGCAGCCCGGGCTTCTAGGGCCGAGGGCATGTAAGATGCTGCTCGTAGGTAAAACTTTAGGATTAGGCTGAGGCCACTCGGGAAGGGGGATGAAGCAGGTCATATCTCCCCTCCCTCTCCGCCAGGGTCTCTGCCGCTATGGCAGGGGGAGAGCAATAAGCCCAGCACTGGAAGCCAGGTCCCAATCTCAATGAGGGGATACTATAGGTTTTGGTGAGAGAAGTGTTTAGCACCATGTGTGTCGCATGCTAGGTGCAGCGGTGGTTGGCTGGGAAAACCAGACGGAGCGAGGCGAAGCGAGAATACAGATAAGGATAGCCAGTGTCTATGACGTTGGGAAGGCGAGAGTGAAGCGAAAGGAGGTTTGATCTTCGCTTCTCATGTTCACCCTCGTTTGCTTCTGTTCGCTTCTCCCGCCAGAGGGGCGAAGAGGCGAGCGGCGGCTTGTCAGCATCGAAGGCGCTGTGGGGTAGCTCCGGGTGAGGGAATGGAGTTAAAACTAGACGAAAGCAGAAACTCTTCCTCACGGCGAAGAGAGGGCGAAGACATAAGATTAGCAGCGAAGGAGGAAGCTTCGAATATGCTTCGACAGGGCGAGCGAAGGTAGGGCCATCGACTTTTTGTTTCCGCGAAGCGAGAAGGAGCGAGGCGATTAGCGGACAAGCGACCAGAGGGAAAACGAAGCAAATGCTTTCGTTCGATTCTGAAGTTCTGTTTGCTCGCTTCCTTCTGCTTCTGTTCGCTTCCGAAGCGGAGCGACGAGGAGTGAGGTAAGCGGAAATTTTGAATCTTCGCTACCTCAAGTAGGGGCGAAGCAAGTTCGTCTTTCAGAGAGGTGGTCTCGAATAAATGACCTCGTCTCCTGGATGGGGGGACCGTTGTCCATGGTTTTTGGCTAGGCGTAGCACAGAGGTGAAGTGCGATTTGGAGCTCTTGTTTTGCCTGTAATTTTCTGGTTGCTTGGGGCCAGGGCGCTGCTTGAGGTCGTCTAGCACTGTATTCCCGTCTGAGATCATCCAGGGTGTATGCCTGACACAAGATTTTCTTGCAGTGATGGTAGGAATCTGACACGGTCTCTGTAAAATTTCTGTGAAAAATTAACTGTTTGTAAATTATGTTCGGGAAAACCCGGATGCTGGACACGGGAGGTTGGGAACCTCTAAGGAGCCAAACAAAAGTATGGGTCGGTTGTCTGGGGAACCAGGACTCGACCTGCCCGCAGTCTGTGCCGCCGGAGCTAGGGCCGTGGCGGATGAAGCTTACTTGCAGAGAAAGTTCGAGAAGGAAGAAGAATGAAGCGAATTTGTAGCAAAGCCAAGCGTAGAGAAGTCAAAAAGCGAGGTGTCATGGTCTGGGGCAGAACCGAAGCGAAGCAACGAAGAGGAATAAGTAAGTAGAGTTCAAGCTTACCCCAAGTCTGTGTCTGTGTTGGTTGGCGTGAGGAATCATCGAAGCGACGAAAGGCGAAGCGACAGAAAGCAAAACTATGCGAAAGCGTGTGTTCGCTATTGTTCACTTCTGTTCGCTTCGAAACCGAACGGGCGTGATCTGAGAAGAAGACGGTGAGATTGGAGCGAAGTAAAGGCCGAAATTTTTTGGAAAAATTTCGTGTTTTCGAAGCAAAGCGGAGCGACGTGAGGAGAGGTGGAGCGACGCAAAAGCCTTTGTTCGCTTTCATTCACTTCTCTTCACTTTTGGTCGTTTCTGTTCGTTTTAAGGCGAACAAGAGCGATCTGAGACGCTTGAAAAACTTGGAGGAGAAGAAGGCGTGAAGGCCGAAGATTTCACATCCTTTTTTCATCGAAGCGAAGAGAAGCGACTCTACGAGAAGCGGCGACGGAAGGCGGAGTGAGGGGAACCTCATTCGCTGTTGTTCGCTTCTGTTTGCTTCTACGGCGAACAGAAGCGATATGAGGCGAAGGAATAACTTTGAGGAGAAGGCGGTGGAGCCGAAGTGACGTGAAGGCCGAAGGTTTAACATTCTTGTTTCTTCGAAGCAAAAAGAAGCGACGCGACGAGAAGCTGAGCGAAGGCAGGCGGACGAGGAAAAACCTCGTTCTCTATTTTTCGCTTCTGCTCGCTTTTAAGGCAAACAGGAGCGATGTGAGGCGCTGGAACAATCTTCGGCTGAGAGGCCTGAATTAAAGGTCGGAAACTACGATCACTGAAGTACTTCTAGGAAACGTCAAACGTTTAGGATGTTCGACCCAGTGAATGGGCATACAGATGAGAAGAGGCTACCTTGAGCACAGGAAGGAAGAGACGCGTTGTGCTGGAGGAGATGCGCTGCTCTGGAAAAGATGTTGCCTGTGCAGAGATCCAAGATCTAAGGAACCTCTGCTCCAGGCCGCCTTATATAGAGTAGCGCCTCCCTAAGGGTTGGAGGGGGAGTGATGACGTCACAGAAGCGAACTGAAGAGATTATTGCGAGGGAAGCACTGGGTGCTCACATCCAATTTTTCTTCTACTCTCTGCCGTCCTTTTTCTCTGAGAAATGAAACAAAGGAATTCTATTAGTTCATGAAAGATCCAAGAAAGTCTACCCGCAGACTAACACGATTTTGAAATGATATAAAGGGAAAATATATAGAAAAATTGACAATCATATAGCCTATATGTGATACGACTAAACTTCAAAAATGGCTGAAAATTTTTGAAGCTGAGAAAAAGTGCAGCTGTTGCTAAAATTCCTTCTTGCCAAAGCAAAGCTTCTTACAAGTTGAATGGTCCCTCTTCTAAATATGTACTGTATGCGAGAAGCGCTACATACAAACAAATAGATAGACGTACGTTTCGAACCACAAGCAGAAAATTATAGATTATTAGCTACTTGCTTAAGCCTTGTTAGACACAACTACGGTGATTCATGAGAGGAAAAGGGACATGAAGTATGTCTATAGAAACGTGGAAATCATGAACGAGGGTGTATCAGTTCGCATGGGTACATCAAATCAGGAAGAAGAGGAAGAGCGGAGCAAAGCATCATTATGGGTATGAAAATGGAAGCAATATGAGCACTGAAGACAGACCTCTCGAAGGTTCAGCTAATGGCTAGTATAACCTACAAAATCTCCCTGGGGTCGCTGTTCCCCATAATATCGGATAGCTGAACTTAATTATCCCAACCACCTTGCGGGCTATGTCCCAATCGGCAGTTTACTATTATTTTATAGTAAAAACTGAGGGGTGGAATCGGCATCGACACCTAATTGTGAATCGGCATCGCCACCTAATTAGGAATCGGCATCGGCACCTAATTGGGAATCGGCATCGGCAATTAAGGGTAAATGGGAACCGGCATCGGCAAAAAATTTGGTATGGGCACACCCCTATGAGTTACTTTGGATATACCACTACCTGCTTGCTACCCTGCTGTTTTGTGTTTCAGGTGTGCAGTTTGGATGTAGTGAATCAAGTAAAGCAAGAAGTTATGATCCAGAAGACTTGCAGTCACCATCCTTTCATTACACCTCTTACACATCACTGGCAGACGAGGAAGTTGCTCATTGTCAGTAAGTGCTTAATTCGTTGATAGTGCCTCACTAATTCTCAAAGATAGGTATTATTCATTGCTGGAGTTCACCAATAAAGTGGCTGTAACAATTTTGGTTCACCCTTGAGATTTATTCACCAAGTGCTTCAGTAACGCTTTGATCATCAAGTGAAAGTCTGAATTTTCTTCCACTGCAACGACACCTTGTTTCTTTCTGCTATGTCTAAGTTTTGCTTCACTCTCCTGAATATTTTATTTATCCATGTGAAGGAATTGACCATAGTCTATATTAGAGATGTACCGATACCAGCGCAATCGATATTTGATGTATACACGCGATTTGTTACGGAATAAGTAGCTACAATAAATATGCTCTATTAAGTACACATAGGAAAATGGTACAAGTGCACGAGACATAGCTAGAGCTACATTGCCGTGATACCATGATTAGTCTTTGGATGAGGTCCAGATGGTTTTACTCACACCGCCGGTCTTATGAAAAGGTGATACCAGCGGGAGGGCTAGCTGCGAGTTATCTTCACACTGCACATAGCCGCTTACAACTGGTTCGTCTAGCACTTTCAATATATAAGTATGGGTCCAGTCAGTGTTCAAACTTCACAACTTCAGTCCCTGTGGCATTTCGAATGTAACGTGGGATTTTCTTGAACAACATCGCATCGCGGACAATGATGAAATACTTTGTGGCTATTGCTTCACCGCCAGTTCTGTTCACACTTCACAAGTCCCACCAATACGGTCGAGTGTCTGGCGAGGATCGCCTATTGACATTCGTAGTAATTCCTCCTAGAATTTTTAAAATATATGATCGTGAAGCACTTTTATCTTCGTTCAATTGAGTACATTTGAAGTTGTGAACGTCTTTCAAAATAGTTTAAATTTACAAACTACACTGCATTTCGGCCTATTGTTTGGCTCCTGTTTTGCTAACCGTTTGTGCTGCCATCGGGTGTACATGTAATAGCATGTAGCCAGGACCACTACGGATCATCTTAAGAAAAGTGTTGAGTTTTTATCTAGCCTGATCTGGAGGCTGAGAGCGTATTTCTTTGTCCTGACTTTAGGTAGTCAGGATACATTTGAGCAAATATCACGTTTGCACTAATTGACGGCGACACTTCGTTAGTCGGCAACGTTCGACCAAATCGAGCTACAGTGCAGGAGATAGCAATTCGAACTTATCCGTTCGGTAGGTGCGTCGTGCCCTGGTCGGTTAAGGTTTGGAATTTGTTGCCGGTATCTGCTTTCGGTCGTATTGGCCTGCAGGCTTTCACATCAGGTGTTGATGGTTTTTTGCTGGATTTCTTTTAGCATTGTTTTGGGCTTCCCGGTGTTGCGAGGTGTTTCATTTAGGTTGTATTACCTGTCCGTGGGAGCTCAATGGTGAAGTTATAATAATAATAGCTCCGAAACAGCTGGCAGTGACCAAACTTCCTGATTAACTTGCTGCCTACAGCGTGGAGCTTTCGTGTTGTTCCATATCGTGGCTATGGCAAAGTCATTAGTGATATTATGACCCAGGTAAGAGAAGCGGTACACGTAAGTGAGATCGATATATTAAGACGTGTGACTTTATCGGCGGAGCGGTTTGTTCTAGCAGGTATAATGGACATACAGTTTACATAATAGCTATATTAAACACCACACAGTTTTTGAGCTCTGTTCTGGCATATCGAGTGCAGTATTTGTAGCCCACTTGAATGGGGAGAAGGAAGGAGTGTGTCATCAGCATAACTGAGCGTAATAACTGCATTATAAATAATTAGAGCTTTCTGAGAGCTCATACCTCTGCCGAGCAAGGCAACGGTAACTAAAAGTTCAAATTTGTTGTGAAACCATTAGGTATTTATTTGTATCAACAACTAAATCTAATTTGTGCCTTGTAGCGGTAGTAATGTCCTTGAAGATCCGTTCATAAGTTTTTGAGTTATGCTGCTAACAAACATTTTGTCAAACATCAGTTAAACTCACAAACAGACCAACCGATCATCACCAAAATTCAATCATTGTCTTTTGTGCTAACACGCATAAAATTAAAAACAGATAAACAAACCTACAAATCATCCCCAAAATTTGGTCATTTAGCTACTCTTTGTGATAAACCCAACAACACATGCTAATTTCATAAAAATCCATCCTTAAATTTTTGAGTTATGGCATCAAGAAAAATGAGGCAAAGAAACGGATGAAAACATCTTCACCAAAAGTTAATCATATGTTCCACCTAACATATCTAACAATCCGTATTAATTTCGTTGAAATCCGTCCATAACTTTCTGAGTTATCTTGGTGAGAGACAGAATAACAGACAGACAAATTTGACGAAAACATGACCTTGGCGGAGGTAATAAATACCCTACTCAGGGTTCCCAGCCATAGCTGAAAATCCTGGAAAAATCGAGAAAAATGAAAATAATGCCTTAGTTCATGGAAAAGTCATGGAATTTGAAGTTAGTTGTCAAATCCTGGAAAACTCAAGAAATTTGATTGTCCGAAGAGATACATTTATTTCATGTGCAAACACAGATAAATTAGATGAGATTAGATAGGCAGCAGTAGACGAACCAAGAGGCCCATTCCCAAAGAGACATCGGGACTAACACCCCGGCCTCTTTGAGCTATTGTCATTTTGTTAGTAGGATATAGAGGATTGGGGAAACGAGAGGAGAAAAAACGGAAGACGAAAGAGAAAAAAGAGAAAGAAGAAAAAAAATAATAATAAATAAAATGAAAAATAACAAAACAGAGGGGGAGAAGAATCTCCGTCATGAATGCCCCCAAGCATGATCGCTTGCCGCTGATATACGGAGCATAAATATATAGATGGAGTGGAAGTGAGAAGTCAGCGTAAAATGGCCTGGGAAGCTTTGGGCGTTAAGTGTTTGCGACTCGTGGAGGAGGAGTTCTTAGCTGAGGAGGATATCTCCCCCTGTGTATGTCAAGACGATTTTTAAACGAGTTGACCGACTCCACAGAAACAACATCGGAAGGTAGTCTATTCCAAATGCTGACTATGAAATAGGGAAAGAACTGCTGAATTAAGGTCGTTCTTTGAGCTTTGTGCTTGGGTTTTTGACCATTGTTTCGCAAGCGATCATTAAGGTCTCTTTCAAAGAGTCCCGTTATAGGTACGTCATTGAAGCCATTTAAGTATTTGAATGTTTCTATTAGTGGTCCCCTGAGTCGTCTTTGCTCGAGAGAGATCAGACCCAGTTCTTTTAGGCGACGTTCATACGACTTGTATCTCAGCTGAGGTATCAACTTCGTTGCTCTGCGTTGGACTCTCTCCATGTTATCGATATTATCGATGTTATCGATCGATATCTCCGGGGCTCCGGGTAGCCCCTGAGTTGGAGGAAATGCCACTCTAAAGGCGGATGAGACCTCTTTTGGTCCAACGGCATCCCTGAGAGGAGATGAACAGGCTGGTGCCATAG
>LQNS02278178.1:3644945-3656118 GCA_001587735.2 Parhyale hawaiensis | reverse complement strand
CAAAAATTGCGCTGAAAAGTGGCATCATAATGTGGTTGATTGACTTGCGAGACAAATACTCTGCCATGGGAGTATCCGTCAATGACTGATTGAACAACTCTGCGTCATGTATGAAGGACGAGCCATTGTCCAAGTACAAAGCTCATGGCCTCTCGTAAAGACTGAAAAATCTCACAAAAGCACACAAAAATGAAGATGTTGACATATCAGCAACCAGTTCGATATGCATGGCGCGAACATTAAGGTGGGTAAAAATAAGTCGGTACATCTTACAGTTTTTGCTCCCGAAATTTACGTTAAAATGTCCCATATAATCTACGCCCAAATTCTCCAAGGCCCAAACGAAATTTGCTTTTCCAGCATGGAAATCAGTTGGAGAAGGAAAGCGGTTACTGAACTGATTAAATTTCTTGTACAAAATACATTGCTTCATTACTTCTTTGACGACAGGTTTAGCACGAGGTACCCAAAATCCATTAGCTCTTCAGGCATTTAGAGAAGACGTAACACCTAAATTCTTTCACTCGCAATGGTAATGGCGAATTATTAAGCGCGTCAAATGACTGCCTTGACAGCAGTATAGGGTTTTGTATCTCAGTGCTCAAGTACCGACATCGCCAACTCCATATTCGTCCAGAATCAAATGCAAGTCTCGAACCAAAAGAGGCTTCTGCTCGTCATTTACAAGATAAGATAAGTAAGCTAATTATTCAGAAAAGTGAAGACGTTGCTCATGCTTTACCCAGTAAAATTTTTGCACGTTCAAGCGCTTGGTTTTTATTCAGAGATTTCTTTTTTAGCCAAACTTTAAAAGTACTGTCGTAACGTTCAGCAGTTTTTGTAAACCAGAAAAATTTTCACAAGGGAAAACTTACAGATTTAAGAGTCTCTAAAGCAGTTACGATTGCAGCGCTAGTTACTAAACACTTACTGACATCGGTAAGACAATTCAATTCACTATTAGGCCAAATTGACGGTTCTGTAGTGAAGAACTCTAGACCTCTACACCAAAAATCAAATTTACGGGAGAATTCCACAACGGTAAGTCCTCTGGTGAACGAACGAGCAGGATTCTGCTCAGTGGGAATGTAACGGAAGAAGCAATCAATGGTAAACTTTTCTTTCATTTGCTCTCGGTGCAAGTTTATATCTTTTACTCTATTGGCAGCAACATATGTTTTTCGTTTTGACTTTACCGCTCAATACCCACGAAAGCACTTCTGCGAATCGACTGCAACAACTACTTCAGAGGTCGTTGCTTTTCGCTAAGATTTAACCATCGACAGTAAAGATTTAAAGGCTAAATAAACAGCCAGCAGTTTCAATGTTGGAGTACTTTTACTTTTAGGTAGTGCTATTGTACATTTACTGAAAAGAACATTAGACTTGGGACCTTCAGCAGAATTGACTACGGAATAACTAATAAATCCGTAGTGTTGCTTTGAAGCACTCGTGCAAACAGTTAACCTCTGACTGTACTCTGAGCTCAAAGATTCTCTACTGAACTTAAATGTGGTTAACTGAGTCAAGTCAGACCGTAGATCCGACCATTTCTTGCACAACTCAACTCATCTGGAAGTTCACTATCCCAGTCAAGTTTAGCCATCCATATCTCTCTGAGCAAGGCTTTACATTTAACAGTTACGGGATTAACGAAACCAATAGGATCAACATTTTGCTACATCAGAAAAACCGAGCGCTTTGCAAATTAGGTTCACCAGACAAGGAAATTGTGTCCGTAGCGGTGCAATAATGATACCCTAGCAATTTTTCTACAGTCCCACCAGTCTCTGAAGCAACTCCATATACAGCAAACCGCCTCTCCAGCTCTGGAGAGTTAAAAGCCCTCGCTCGCAGCTGAAAGCCTCCGTCGAGCATCCTCCGATGGGCCAAGTCATATAGCTGCTGCATCTGATGCAAATTGTTTCCGGTGAGAAACAAATGATCGACATAAAGGTAGTTCAATAAAAAGTAACTACATTCGTCGTTAGGGTACTTCGAGACATGGTGTCTCACAATGTAATTTAGTACAAAGGGGCTAATTACGAGACCGAATACCAAACTTGTATATCTGTACGAAACCAGTTTACCGTCTATCCGCCATAACCCTTTCCGCACGACCGCGCGGTTTCGCCATACGTTGCGCTATCCGACATTAAGTATTCTAATTATATTTATGCTCTATCAGTGAGTATAGCAATGTGCTCCGGCATAGAGAATATGCAGGGAATAAATAAATAAACTGTGACGATAGGGGTATCGTCATCGGAGAGCGGCGGTGCGGTCGTCATGACGACAGTATCGTCACCGTAGTGAAAGGGTTAATATGCAAAAATTATTCCCATCATAATCGTACATAAGTTTCATTTGAAGGAAGGCCCAGCGTATGTCTGACATCGCCAGCAATTTATCATATCTTGCGTTTACCAAAAGCCTGAACAAATTCTGCATTACATCTACTCCAGGAAAAATAACTTGATTTAGAGACTGATTCTTACCAATTTTGAAACTGCATTCAGTACGGGTCGCATCTTTGTTGTGCACATCAGATCGTCTCTAACAACTTTCCTAAGTAGTAAGAAAATTCTACTTTCGTTTAATTTAGGGTCCAACGGAATTTGTTCCAGAACACAGTTTCGTAATTCCTGTTGGAAAACTTCATCATAGGCCTCCATCAAACCCTTTGCTTCAAGCCTTTGAACAACCCAACCAAGAACGGCACGGGCTATATTAAAATTAGCTTTCACTTCAGATACATTATCATTCCATGGTAATTTAACATGGTATTTACTTCCATGACATGTGATGGAAGAGGCAAATTCGTCAATTTTAGTGGTGTCTGCTTTACTTAAACTTTACCTCAGGAATTCCAAAGGATTTAATTTTGTATAGTTGATCAATATTTCCTTCAACCTCACTATTGGAAAGTATGCTATGTAAAGGGTCGGGATTAACCTTGTTTGGTTCAAGTGCAAAGTTAAGTTATTGCTCACGCTTGCAAGCATCACTCCTAAATTGCTGAAAGAGTTCAACCGTCTGAGATTTCAACAGAAAATCATCTACGTTAATAACGGTAATAAGTTTCCACCTGCTGAAAACACAAAAAGTTTCATGCATGGTACTATAGACACACAACAAAATCCGTGAAGAAGATCTGTGCCCAAATGGCCCCAAAATACCCTTAAGAGCCCCTGTATTAGTATTCAGATTAGCAAGGGTAACATCAGCACAGGTGTGAATTTTAGCTATGTTAGCTATAGCAGTTGCTATATCTGGAACAATCATATTCATAGAAAAGTCATGATCTACGAGTATGAGCATCTGTTGGAACCTTGTTCCTGGTTCTAGTTGGATAGTTATGCTCACTTCTGACAAGCTTTTACAGCAACTAGCAAAGAAGTTATTCATATTATACAGAGAAGATTTAAGGTATTTGGGAAAACCTATTCGTTCAACTACATTATGAGATAATTAGGAACTCTACGAGCCAGAATCTAATAAGAACCTCACTAGCGTTTTCTTATCACCCTTAACTACACGAAGGGTAATGATTAGATTAGATAGGCGGCAGTAGACGAACCAAGAGGCCCATTCCCAGAGAGACAGCCCGGCCCTCTATGAGCTATTGCCATTATATTAGTAGGATTTAGAGGACTGGGGAAACGAGAAAAAAGAAAAAAAAAGAAAAAATAAAATAAGGGGAAGAAGAATCTCTGCCAAAGAGATGGTCATGAATACCCGCAAGCATGATCGAATAGCCGCTGATATGCGGAGCTTAAATATATAGATGGAGTGGAAGTGTGAAGAAGTCAGCTTAAAATGGCCTGGGAAGCTTTGGCCGTTAAGTGCTTGCGACTAGTGGAGGAGGAGTCCTTAGCTGTGGAGGATGTCTTCCCATGCATGTCTAGACGATTTTTAAACGAGTTGACCGACTCCGCACCAACAACGTCGGAAGGGAGTCTATTCCAAATGCTGATTATGAAATAGGGAAAGAACTGCTGACTTGAGGTCGTTCTTCAAGCTTTATGCTTGGGTTTTTGACCATTGTTTCGAAGCGATCATTAAGGTCTCTTTCAAGGAGTCCCGTTATAGGTACGTCATTGAAGCCATTCAAGTACTTGAATGTTTCTATTAGTGGTCCCCTGAGTCGTCTTTGCTCGAGAGAGATCAGACCCAGTTCTTTTAGGCGACGTTCATACGACTTGTTACTCAGCTGAGATATCAATTTCGTTGCTCTGCGTTGGACTCTTTCCATGTTATCGATATCTTTACAGAGATGTGGTGACCAGAATTGAACAGCAAATTCTAAGTGTGGCCTCACTAATGCCTTGTGCAAGGGAACGATGATGTCCTTGGACTTGTGTTCGAAGTTTCTGGTGATGAATCCGAGTAGATACAGTGCTTGCCATTTTCACCATCTTGTCATTTCATTAACCGGTGATGGGGGACTTTTTCATAAGCCTTTTGAATGTGGGAAAAATAAATAACGAACTATTGTCCGAAGACGAATTCCTGTACACACAAGTCTGAACTGAATTTAACTTGATTATTGGGCAAAACGCCTGTAGGCCTTATGTGCTGTTTACCCTTACAGAACTTGCAAACATAATCCAACTCAACACCACAGCTTTTCTTCTCGTGCCGGTAACTGGTGCACAAACTGCACAGTTTCAATTCTACACAACGTTCAACTCTAGTTTTGTGACAAGGATAAGTATTGCAGTTTAACAGTGAATGACTACGACTGGAACAGAACTTGCAAGGTTTCAAGTCACGTACCACGGTGGGATTCAGAAAAACTGACTTCGGTTTCTCGATTCTGGGTTTAGATTTATGTTCAATAGAACTGGTTGGTTTGGAGTGAGAAATCAGAAAATTATTTTTACGCACTGTAATTACTTCACTGTAATTATCAAAAATTTCACTCAGACTGGGAAAGCTCTTAAGTTTTCTTACAAATTCTTGTTTAACTACCGAGGGCAATTTATTGAAAATTAAACTAGTGACGAGAATTCTAGCAGAGTTTTTCCTAGAACGTCGCAATCGTGAATCTTGAGATCCGCTATGATGCTCCTAACTTTGCATATAATGATTTTGACACTATTGAACGATACATCCTGCTCACATTTCAATGCAAAGAGTTTAGTGCAACACTCATTCAGCAGTAAATCTTTGTTATAAAATTCACTTTTAACCAAAGTTAATGCGACGGTGTAGTTCATGTCAGTTACAGTCGAATGATTTATTACTTCTATAGCATAGTCCGACAAAAAGCTACGCAAATCTGATAATTTAGCAGAACTAGTGAGATTAAGGCGACGTCGAACTGCATTATGAAATACACTTATGAAATCTTGATATCTCGAGGGATCATCGCCGTTACATCCACTTTTTCTTTATTTTTAGCTTCATTCCCCGTACCATATTCAAGTTTCCTTTTTAACGAATTTACTTTAATTTCTACATCGATAGTGTATTTGTACTGTTCATCAATTTCCTGATCTACTGTACACCCGCGTCACAAGGGCTTCCACCGTACCTAAGGTAATTTGGGAATCCCAGTAGGTCACCTGCTCCAAATTGGACTGTACTTGATCCAAATGCGTTGACGCGGCCAGCACATCCCCTTTCTCCGACTCCCTCTCAGCATGCTGCAGAGAAAGTTATCTTCCTCTTGTAAACCCCTTGACGTTCAGGGAAAGAACGGCCGGAGTCTTTGGGTACGGCCCCTTGACTTTCGTCAGGCATGTTGGAAAGAAGGGTTAGAACGGCAAGCAAAAGCGCGAAACGCACGGCGACGCCGGAATACGAGCTGCAATTCATATTCATATATGAAGCCAAAAAGAATCTAAATTATACATAAATAATTTACTTTTGAAATTCAAAATTCACTGAATTTCCAGTACTTTAAATTGCATAAGGAATTTATGCAGTGGCCAGAGCATAGCTGGGAGAGGGTAGTTCGGAAGGATCTGGGGAGAAGAGACTCTTCCGTATAGAGGGGCGGGCATCGATAGCCCAGAACCTAGGGGGATATGCAGCTAATGCAGTTGCGGGAGCAGAGTTGTGTAAGGCACTCAGGGCAGCGCGGTACTGCTCGTGAGGGAGAATACCATCTGTAAAATGGGGAGCGATGTCTGTTTCAAAGTTTGATTGGAGAGAGTGCCGAACACGGCGAGGGCCAGAGGGGGCCATGATAGCGCCGTGGGCAGGATGATATACCAGCAATGCGCCGAGGAGATATTGTTTCGACAGCAACCCTAGACTGTCTCCAACTGATACAGTCGATGTCTCTTGGTGGAGGTGATGTGCTGAAGCCTTGCAGTGGAATCCGGTAACTATGCGCAGGGTTGCAGTCTGTACTGCCTGCAGTTTACTACGGCGGCTCTAGAGACATCAGGGAACCAAACCGGGGCAGCGATGACGCTTCTGATGAGGGCTCGATAAGTCAATAGTAAAGTCTCATTCTGTTGTCCCCACCTTGCGCCGGCCAGCACGGCAAGAATTTGCAGGCGGGAGCAGCATCTGTCGCAAACATAATTTGCGTGAGCAACAAATGTAAGGTGTGGGTCTAACACAACGCCCAAGATTTTTGGGTTGCGCTCCAGGGTGAGGTCCGACGCACCCATCTTCATTGCTGGGTCCGTCTTGGATTGGTGATAGTCTGACGTAAACAATGTGGAATGGGTTTTGGAGTGGGAGACTGCTAAGGCTCTCTCCAGCCCACCTCTCAACTGTCGAGGCATGGCGTGATGGGCTCGTCGCTGCCTCTAGGACGCAAGCAGCCGAGGATAGGACGGTAAAGTCGTCCGCGTAAGAAGAGGTGACGTCACCAACGTAGCGGAAGTCATTGACATAGTCGTTGACATAGGCTTGAAGGGGCCACTCGATGAAGGGGGTTGTGCTCTATTTGGCCCATCTGGATGCAGTCCATCGCCGAGCAGAAGGTACACCACATGGTCCATCGACGGCGGTTGTGCAGTCCAGATGAGGTCTGTCCATCACGTAGAGGCAGGGCATATCGGAGCCGACGGGCCCTTCCGCTACGTGATGGACCGTTGATCCTCTGTGGGAACACCTTTGTACATGGTTTCCCCGTTTCTCTTGGCATACTATATGTCCCTTGCTCTTTCGTCTGTGATACCGTTCTGCTCGGAAACGAGGCTTAAACTTCCTAACTATAACTAACACCCAAGCTCCAGTCGGTATGGGCCTGTGCCTAATGGCGGAGCGAATTTTTTCAGTCGTACCGTGTTGTATAAGAGAAGCTTTGAGCATGATTTTGTGTTAGAAGTGGCACACCTGACCAAAATTTAAGACACACAGCTCACTTATATAGATATATATAGTATGTTACTACTTTTGATTATTCAAACACAATTTTTACCTTATTTTTCAAGATAAGATTCTAACTTTGAAATATCAATATTAACTAAATGTATGGCTATGCCGCAAATATAAACAGCACTTCTAAACTAAATACTTAGCCATTTGCTAAGTTTATCATACAATTTGGTTATTTACGAGTTTTTCCTGTTACCTCAGATTATGCAACACGTTAATAAAAACGTCATGAAGAGGAAAACAAATAGGAGTGAACAGCAATATTTTAGTTAAACGTCCAAAGCCAAGATATTATAAAAAAATCAATACACGCAGAAATACGTGTTCAGTAGTGGTAAACGTTAGTTAATTTTGAATATTGCAACCTCCATTTTTCATGATTTTTATAAGGCGATTATCAACAGACTTTGTCAGGTTTGATATCTCAGATAGTGGAATAGAATCTGCAGCTGTTTTTACTGCGTTTCACAGGCTTGCTTTGCTCAAAAACTGCCGACAAGCTTCATAGACCTTCCTTTTGATCATTGCTCAGAGCTTCTCAATGGGATTTAAATCTGGGCTATTCGCTGGCCAAGTCATAATCCTTTTTGATTTAAATCCTCCATCCACGAGCCAGTTAGCAGTGTATCATGCTCGGTGTGAGGGAGCGTTATTATGCTGAAATACCAATTTGGATCTGCGTGCGATAGTCTTCTCATCAAGCCATAGAATCAAGTTGTCTTCAAGAAACTGGCAGTACCTTTCTGCATTCAGTTTAACTCCTTCTGCCACTTCAAATGGACCTATAAGGGTGTCACCTACTATCCCGGCAGAAAACATTACACCTCCACCTCCTTGTTGACGCTTAACCCGCGCACCCGCAGTGTCATCTTGTGTGAACACTGCGAACCCGCAGCTTTCCTCTTGGAAAGACACCCAGCAGCCTCAGCCCATTTACGGACTTGTACGCCTTATATCACAAAAACTGAAACTCGAACAGAAAAATGAACGCGGTTCTGGAAAGAGCAAGTGTGTACCTATCAACCGCGTAAGTTTCATTTCTGTGCGTGCAATAGTACTCTTACGCTAGGTTGTTAAAGATGTCTTATTTCGGCAGAGAATTTCTGGCACACACTGCGGGTGCGCGGGGGTCTGCTGGGTGTCCTCTCAAGAGGACAGTGAGGCTGCGCGGGTTAAGCCGTGTCTGTTGAGGTCGGTCATGGTGGACCCATCCAGACGCCCATCCATTTGGACTATCAAGAGTGGCTCTGCATTCGTCAGTGATTATGACATTGGAGAAATCAGTTTTCATGTTCTCTTCAGCCCATTTTACCTTATTTTCTTTATGAGTTTTTGTTAGAAGTGGTGGTCTAATTGCATTTTTACTTCTCCTATCTTGTGCAGAACCTCACATCTTGTCTTTCTTCTTAGTATTGGGGCTCCAGCTTCTTCAATGTTGGATTACTTGTTAAAAGTTGTTTTCTAGCCATAGAAACCTTCAAACGTCGCATATCCTAAGCAGTCAATTTCCTTGTAGAGGCTCTATCCTGAGTTTTTCGGTTGACCTTACCTTCAATTGCATAAGCCTTAATTGTTCGGTGACCACACTGTAATTCCTTCAAAATCTTTGAGTGTTGTCATACCAAAAGCCAATAACGAGGCCACTTTGATCTTTTCTCCACTGGTTAGACCACTTTTCTTGCCCATGTTGACTAGAAAGTGATTTTGCATAATCTGGCGTAACAGCAAAACCCCGTGCGATAAGCAAATGTCGCCAAAACGTGGGAAATGGTTTTGTTTTATTTTTCTTGAATTGTTTTTATAGTTACAATATGCCCGTGCTGTAACTTGCAAAATTTTAAATGTTGGAAACTTATCTTGAAAAATAAGAAAAAAAAAAATTTATTTGCATGGTCAAAGGTAACATACTGTGTATAAGTATGCCTGCCTTCCAGCTGAAATCCGGAGATAAAAATTTACTTTGAGCATGATGCGGCTTAGAATCACTGTGCTAGCAAATTTTGTCACTAATCTAATTGGTAGCTACCATGTGTGTTTGTGCCCAACAGTGACGGAGTATGTGGCATATGGAGAGCTGCATCAGCTATGGCAAAGTCTGGGGTCCTTACCAGACAATTTAGTCGCCCTCTACGTGGCTGAGATAGCCGTCACTATCGGTAAGTTTGGCAGTACGGTACCACTTGTTGTTGAGTAACGTCCAAGAAGGTGGTGCTTAACCCGTTACTGGACAGTTAAAGTAAGCTTGACTTTGCCTGGAGTTTATTATAGCCATAAATCCCTAAGAATTGAAAGTTCATTTTTGAACTCGTTCGTCTTTTTTTAGTTTTGAATACTAGTTAATGTTTGAGTTTTTTTTAGGGATTAATAAATACCCCTTCTCACAACTAGTGTGATCCAAAGTTATTAAGGAACAAAACTGGCAAAGTCATTAAGGAGCAAAACGGACAAAGTCATTAAAGAACAAAACGGAAGATCTACAGAAGTCGGCGCAAGCCGTTAGCAGATTTAGCACTACCCTCTCTGGCCTAATGGAGGCAATAGGTTAAGGGTTAACCCTTTACCAGACGGCTGAGAAATGCTTTTGTAAGAATCGCATTGTGGAAGTGATCATATATGGTCACTTGCCTGGTAAAGGGTTAAGGCGTTTTGATCCTGCCATGTAGTGTTGCTGGCCCCACAAATTTTTCGTTACCACGTAACTAAGTGTTGTATGTTTTACTTTAGTCTACCTTGAATGTGCCCATTTTCTCGGAGTGCTCTGCGCAGAAACTGCCTTTGGCTGAACCCTCAGTTGAACCTGACTTGCATTTTAGCTCATTCCCTGTCCTGCGCTTAAAGCAATCTCTTTGTTCCCTTAGTGCCGGTATCCTTCATCAGTTCCTTTTATCTTGTAGCTGTTGATAAACTACTGATTGGTCTTCAGATATTCTCTAACCTGTGCAACATTAAGTGGGGCTGCGCTTCAGACAGACCATAAGTCCGAAGAAGGGAGGGCTTGAGTGGAATGCAGTGGGAACCACTTCGCTTCACTACTTGCTGTAGTAAAGGGAATTTTAGTGGCACCTTGGTGCTAGGGGTAGTTTATATCTTGATTAGGGTATCTTTTGAAATNACCATAAGTCCGAAGAAGGGAGGGCTTGAGTGGAATGCAGTGGGAACCACTTCGCTTCACTACTTGCTGTAGTAAAGGGAATTTTAGTGGCACCTTGGTGCTAGGGGTAGTTTATATCTTGATTAGGGTATCTTTTGAAATGGGTACCTGTCAGTGAAGTCAGTGCTGTAGTAGAGGGAATTTTAGTGGCACCTTGGTGCTAGGGGTAGTTTATATCTTGATTAGGGTATCTTTTGAAATGGGGACCTGTCGGTGAAGTTTTAGCTGTAGCTGGTCTGCTTAGCTTCTCTGAGGTGCAGAGCATGTACATGACTTATGTTAAACAAGCTGGTCTCATCTTTTTGCTCACCACTGATACGTGTCAATAATTAATTATCAGTATTAACCCTGAGGGACCTATACTAACATAAGGTGAATTTGAGCTGCCACTCTCCTAATTTCATTTTTAGTTGAACTCGTCTTTACTACTTTTATATACTCGTACTGATCTTTCTTCAATCTGTTCTTACTCTTCTTTCCCGACTTGCTGTTCCCATGCGCGTTGATCCTGTGTGGGAACACCATCGTGCATGGGTTCCGCGTGTCTATGTTGTTGTTGTAGTTACGTAGGGGGCGGCTCCGGAGGGGGTCGGGCGTGTGGCGGAAGGTATGAGAAGGAAGGTAGGGAAGACAAGAAGTCATGCACAGATAGAGTGCTGTCCCATAGAGAGGTAGGAA
>LQNS02278178.1:3307993-3326014 GCA_001587735.2 Parhyale hawaiensis | reverse complement strand
AACATCATCACCATAACCAACAAGTAAATTATTAACAAGATCAAACAGGCCCGCTGTATATACAATGAATAACAAAGGGCCCAAAACATTACCCTGTGGGACACCAGAAACCACGTCCAAAAACTCACTCTTCTTCCCATCAACAACTACACATTGACGTCTGTCAGATAAAAACTGGCTAATTACCGCGAAAAGAACCACCAATCTCAACTTGTGGAGCATTCCAAGGTGATTTACGCGATCAAAAGCAGCACTGAAGTCAAGCTGTACCAACCTTGCCTCATTACCCCCATCAAGAGCCAGCTGCAACACATAAGAAATATGAAGCAGAGCATCACAAGTTCCCAAGCCCTTACGAAAACCATACTGCGTTGGGGGAAGGACACCTTGCTTCTCAAGAAAACGACCCAACCTCGACGCAACTAACCTCTCATAAACTTTCGACAAAACAGGTGTGATCGAGATGGGTCTATAGTCGGAGGTTCGGGATGAAACAGAGCCCTTCGGAACAGGCGTCACATGAGCGACACGCCGGCACTCCGGAAAAGAGCCCAGCCGCAACATCCGGAGGAACACAGAAGCAAGCGGGGCTGTGAGCACAACAGCCACCCTCCAAAGAAAGAGAGGAAACATACCCGATGGATCAGTGCCCCCATAGGGTCCAGGTCAAGAAGAAGGCGGTGCACTTCAGAAGATCTGAAAGCAAAACCGGAGAGCCTCGGCTCAGGATCACAGGATCCCGTCTCTGCTTCCCATCAAAGTAGCGCAACAAAAGGTCTGCCTTGGCAACGGGGTCGGCAAAAAGATACTACCAGCACCAATTAAAAGAGGGACAGAAGAGCTCACACTAAGCACAGCGCTCTTCAAGGTGGACAACCACTTATGTGCGCTAACTGACGAAGCTAACAACTCTCTTGACCTCAAATTATGCTTCCTCTAAGCTTCCTCATAAGTAGCACCAGCCCGACGTTGCTGTACCCTGAAACGCTAAAAGTCAACAGCAGACTGGCTAGTACGCCGACGGGCATATGCCTCCCGCTTCAACTGGTGCGCCCTCCTACAGTCATCACCAAACTACGGCTCATCGGCTGTCCTGACCGTTATGAAGCAGGAAGGGACATAGGGGCTCATCATGTCAGAGAAAAGCCGATCCAAAGTAGACCCAGGATCAGGAGACTCACACAACACTCCAAGGTAGCGCAAGGATGGCACCAAAGACAGCATCCCAATTCACTCGGGATTTCAAAAATATTTCACGCCTAACAGTGACTCTGGGGACCCACTGACGAACTTGTCGCGTCGCAGAGAGGGTACCATGGCCCGAGGAACCAATGGGAAACACCACTGACACTCCAACCAAATCAGGAACATCAGTCATCAGCAGGTCAAGAACACCTCCCATCAAATGGGTGGGACCCTCAACCAACTGCTCACAACCAGACTCACTCGCGAAATCGCAGGCTGCATGGCCATGGCAATCGGTCCCCCCAGAGTATAACCATTCCAAATGGTGACAATTAAAATCACCCATAAAGACAAAAGCAGTACGCCTATCCGACGACTGAATTCTAGTCATTGCATGTAAGAGACAATCAAAGACCCTATTATCAGCAGACGGGTTGCGATACACTCGAAGCACCATTAGCTCACAACATGGGTACTCATATTCACTCTGCCTAGACACAACAGCACCCTTTCGAACGTCAGCAGCCAAACACTTAAATCCAGGGCATGAGTCTCGCAACCGCAGCACTGGCTTTTCAAAGTTCGGGATCATCAGCTCGGAAATATGGCGATGGCTTGAGACGAGCGTCTCCGAATATAGCAGTAAGGCGAGCTCAGCCCAATTACCATATAGACCCCGAACATTAGTGTCAGGGTTCTCTGAGGGCGGACGGTCCCGTATAGCTCTCGCGGGCCGTCCGGCTTGTGCTAATCGGCCTCCTATGTCGGGTCGTGGCAATATGATGCTCCAGCAGGCGGTCCTGGTAATACACTCGGGCCGTTCGGCTTGCTAAGCGGCCTGTAGCTGTCGGCCGTAGCGGCTAGCTGCTTGGGCTAGCGTGGGGATCCTTCCTTAGGCGCTAGAGTATGGCCGACCATGGAAAGACCGAGGGTGCAGCCGTCGCCGTGTGGTTCCGCTAAGGATTTAGCGGAGGGATCCTAGGAAGACCTAGGAGTGCTCTCTACGCCGTTTCCAGTCCGTTAAGGCAAGCAGTACGTGTTTCAGGTCGTATGCCAGACTGCGAGAGCGGTCTTCCTGACAGGTTAACCCCTTAGGCGTAACCTGTCCTTCAAGAAAAATAACGTAGCTACAAGGTTAAACATAACCAAAGTAACTCTCGAGCTCGTTTCATCTCGGACTATGTTGGCAATATCGGGTCTCTTACTGGCTCAAACATCACATGCCAGATTATCAAATACAAGATATTACTTAATTCTAGAAAGCGTAGGAAGTTTGTACATATACAGATAAAATTTAATATAATACTCGTTAAAGTTCCACATACAAATAGTTGTCTCTATCGTATACAGTGGACAGCACTAGAGAACAAACATGAGCGTTAAATATACATGCCAGCGGTGACTTAACGAAGTTACAGGCTTGCGCGACGTGAGTTGAACCGCAGCATGTATGACAGGCAGTAGTACCTACAGCGGCGTAAGCCTACGCGCTGGAGAGAAGACTACGGAGCAACGCACCCTGTAGTCATAGGACTATTGAGGCGCTAGGGGTAACGATGCTGTTTTCAGAGTGGCGTGAAGAGCACCTGATGTCTGATGGTGAATGGGCACCTGGCGCGGCGTGACAATTAGTATATAAGATGCGGCAGGAGCGAGACCCAGAACCATGAGGACCGGGATTCTCCTCCACGACCGGATATCTAACTATCAGGCACGCAAATAACACTAAATACACAAATATACACCATAAACAAAAGAAATTATCAAAAAATTACAAAACAAATCGACAGTCATGATAGCTGCGAAAGCGGCCAGCAATCCACGCGCCCCAAACCCTGCCATCACTAGCACTGGCTTTAGCCGCAAAGAGGAAGAAGAGAAACGAGAGGTGGTACTACCTGATGGAAGAGAGAGGCGCAGACTGCGGAAGACTGAGTACCCAGCTATGGCACCAGCCTGTTCATCTCTCAAAATCACCTTCTCAGTTGTAGCTGCGGCTAGCTGCGACATCACTTGCGGAGAAGGCACTCGGGACCCTTGGGTTTGTGAGGCCCAAATATATTATGGCAGGCACAGGGCCTGCCAGAATATACCCCTTGGCTTCCATGAGACAACAGCATGCGCTGCCATCGTATATACATATTAGTTCGTTTGCAGCCAGGGTCACAGTGGATGGCTTTTATTAACGAGTTGTTGGAGCTTTCAATCTTGTTTTTTTAGGCTGAAGGCACATTTTCTGGTCCTGACGTTGAAACAGTCCGTGTTTTTTAGCAAATATATTAGAATTGCGCTATTAGTCCTAGCCAAATTCATAAAACTGCGGAATATATGTCATTATAAGCAACGTGCAACTGCTCAATGGATTTTTTTTTTAAGTTACACCAAAGTGAGTTACAGTACAGGGAGTAACAATAGGTCAGGAATACTGGACATTTGACCACGTCAGAGCAGTATCCGAATTTCCTAATTAATGTGTTACCAACTTTAAGGAGCTTCCGTGTTTTTTTCTCTATATCCTGTTTATCACGAAAATCATCAGTGATTTTGTGACCCAAGTAAGAGAAGCTGCTGAAGTACATAAGCTCAATTCCATTGCGAATAAAATGTTCATGACCGGTCAGATTACTTCTCCTACGCCTAATATATATACATACTGTTTTTGCATATTAAACCGAATAAAAAGTTTCTTCGCCTCTCCCTCGCAAATTGCGAGTAATTTTTCTATTTCTGTAGGAGGGAGAGAGGCAAGCACCAAGTCGTCAGCATAACTAAGGGCGTTTACTGCTTTATAGTTAATATGATAGCCTATTCCAGCTGCAGTGAACTTTGTAAGGATGCATTTAGCGAAGATATTGAACGGAATGGGATAGAGTAAGCCTCTTTGTTGAATATCATTAGTCATGCCAAACGCTAATGAAATCTCCCCCCCCCATTTTACATAGCATTTCTATTCTGGATTTGAAACCGAATATTTCAACGATTTAACAATGTAGGGAGGTATTTGTTTCTCCAGCATACACTTAAACAGAGGAATGATGCACTCTATCAAATGCTGCCTTAGCGTCTAAAAAACACAGATAGGAGAACCGTTGTCACTGAAATGATTTATAACTTGTTTTGGCGCACAAACAGCCATTTCTATACCGTGTGGTACTTCAAAACCAAACTGGTTCTCTGCTATGTCCATGCATTGCCATCCGTCTCTCATGAATAAGTTCTGCTAACTTTGAAAGTGACGTAGCTATTACGGCTATGGGCGATAGTTGCTCTCGTCTTCTACATAGAGGTACAGGTAGTTGGGTATATAGACCTAGAATTTCGAACTAGTAGAACTGGATGATAATCGAGTATCTCAGGAAGTTGGTGTGACGATGCTGGAAAGCACAGCAGCATGAGGGTCTATGTACACTCATTAGATGCAAACGTTGGGAAAGCAATAGTGCACAGCAGTTCCGCAGTGTATAACAACGAGCGTGCAGAATACGGCGGCAGTAACGCAGGCACTATCATAATAATATGTCGGTGTTTGCTCACATGCTGGTCAATTAAAGAAAGGCAGCGAGAGTTTTTAAGGAAATAATCCGTTCTAATGCATGTATTTAGATGTACTTTCTTTGGCGACAAAGTCCGCATGCTTCAGCTGTCAGAATTTGTAAGTGTTTATCACCCTAAAATAATGCTAGTGAAAGGAAAAGTATTAATATATTGGCAGGAAGTAGACAGAACTCACAATAGGTTCGTGGCTCTTGACAAGCTGTACGATTTTGACTGTCTCTTCGTCCTCATCGACTTCTGTAGGCACCTCGGGCAGGTGGGGGGTGAAATCTTTCGCAGATATGCTGTCGTGGGCNGAAAGGAAAAGTATTAATATCTTGGCAGGAAGTAGACAGAACTCACAATAGGTTCGTGGCTCTTGACAAGCTGTACGATTTTGACTGTCTCTTCGTCCTCATCGACTTCTGTAGGCACCTCGGGCAGGTGGGGGGTGAAATCTTTCGCCGATATGCTGTCGTGGGCTTGTAGTACTCCCTGAGTGTTGAATACAAAACAATAAACATACTTTATTTTCTCGCATGCTGCCAATACACCAATGAGCTTTTCTTTCTACTTTAATTCTAGAGCATCACGGATCTCAGGTGCGTAGCAGTCTTCTCGCAGTACTCGGCTTGTTGGATCAGCCGGGGCACTGACCCTAACAAGAAATGGGAATAGGTGGAGGGCGCAGTTGTCGCATTAGCTGTCCATCTCTGAAGTCATTGCTGTGGTCGACAGCACCTGTATAACTAATCCTCTGTGGACAGCGGGCAACTAGCTGCAACACGAACCAGAGGATGTGGATTACCATGTGGGGTGTGTAGTGAAGCTGACTTCACCTTTACCTTCATACAGTTAGCGATGAAATTATTCGTACACCCTCTACTTTCCAATATTTTCTTGAATGACTCAAAAACTATTGCTTCTACAGACCTAAGGTTTTCACAGGTTTAAAAGCACGTAATACTGAAAATAAAAAGAACTTATTAGAACAAAATGTTATTTTCAACAGTCTTACTAAACGAAACTTGCAAGAGATGTTCAGTCAAAAACTTATCCGTACAGTTGAAAATTGATAACATAATTACAATATTAACTAGCAATAGAATGACCTTTCTTCTTCATAAACTTCAGTAACCTTTTCCTATAGTTTTTAACGAGATCTGACGTCGTTTCAGGCGGGATATTGCTCCATTCTTTAATGGCAATCTGTTTCAATTCCCGGAAGGGTTTTTAGAGCTCGATTATTGATTGTCTTTCAATTCTTGCCATAGATTTTCGATGGGGTTTATGTCAGGACTCATCGACGGCCATGGCAGCAGTGTTGCCTTATTTTTCTGAAGCCAGGTGGTCGTAGACTAGGACTTGTACTCCGGGTCATTGGCATATTAAAAGACCCACCATCTGCCAAGCCCCAAACTCTGATGGCTTGAGGTTTTCGTCCAAAATAGTTACATATATCGTCAACAGATTTCATTATCCCTGCAATTGCAACTAATTTTCTAATACCGCTTGGAAAAGAACAACTTCCAAAACATCATTTACCCACCTCCATGTTTAACTGCTGATAGTATTCTTCAGCAGGAAAGCCTCACTTTTCTTACGCCAAATTTTCTATACGTCATTGTGTCCATAAAGCCAATTTCTGTTTCGTCACTCCATAATATTAAATCCCAAAAGCCTTCCTCTTTATCCTACTGGGATTTGGCGAAGTTCAAGCGAGCAGCAACATGACACGGTATGGGAAGTGGAGTTCCTTGAGGACGGTAACCGTGCATCCCATCCTTGTTCAGACAGCACTGGATTTTGCACTTTCGCTAGTTCCTTCAGTATCCAATCTCTCGGCAATGTTATCTGGCACCACTCGTGGATTAATATTGGGCTCACGGCACAGTTTCCGAGCAGTTCTTACCGATAGTATCTGTTTCCGGCCACACCCTGGCAGCGTTTCTACAGTACCAAGCTCAGCAACTTTACAACAGATGTAGCGTAGATCTTCGGATATCTAGACGTGTGGAGATGCAGCCATAACTATTCCTGTTCTAAGGAATTCAATAACCTCCTGCCTCAAGTCCACACTGAGCTCCTTTGTCTTTCTCTTATAGTTATTATAGCGTATGAATGACGAGGCACTACTCTTCATTCACCGTGATAGCTTTAGTAGAAGTTTCTAGAACTATCGTATGTCTGGAATATTCTAGAACACTTTATACTTGAAAACATTAAATGAAGTATTATGGTTCATTCCTCTTAATTTAATGCGATTTTCCCAATATACTATATAATAAATACCGATGAGTATTTATCTGTTCATTTATCTATTTGCTCGTTTATTTATTTATCCATTTTCTGTCACGCTTTAACAAAACAGGCGTAAATTAGCCCAGTCTGGAGGCTGTAGTCAATCATCCTGTCAAGCTTCATTACCTTACCCTGAGTTACCTTGAGAGTCTTCGGAAGAAGTCCAGGTGACGTTTCTCACATCACCTTACGTGTGTGGAGTCACTCTGCTGGGTGTCTTCTGTGGTGCGCGTCAAACTTTGGTTTCTCTCTCGCAGCAGCGAATTATCTCCACAGTGCACGTAACCGCTGACCGCTGGTCTATCTGGTATTCTTCTTAAATGTGAATCCAACAAATTATTGAACTCTACAGTTTTGATACCAGTGGCGTTTCGAATATGCCGAGGCATTTTGTTAAACAATCTTGCTCCTCGTACAGCGAAGCTATTAGATCACTGAAAATTGATTGGTAGAAAATAGGCCGGGTTGTAGATAATGGCAAATGTACTTTAATCAGTAACAGTTGAAACTCAAACAATGTAGATATCGAAGGCTTAGTTTGATTGTACGAGTATTGCTTTCTTCATATATCGACTGTATGGCAAAGTATTGGGCGACCTTACGTCTGAATGCAGTTCTTGCATTAATTGCCGAAGTTGAAACCTCAGTGTTGAAGATATCAGAAGCTTCCATTAGCACTCTCCTGCATTTTGATTCTTAGTTCTTAGTTTCTTTCCACAGATGATTTCGTTTCATTAGCTTTTCTTCTAAGTTTGATGCAATTGTCGACGACACAGCTTTCAATAACCAAATAACTCTCGGACAAGTATGATGTCCCAGCGTACTTGGGATACCAAATCGAATGAAATATTTTGAGTGTTGCTGAACTGCCTGCAAAAGTAATTCTTGTTGCCGCGTCAGAGCAAGAATATACATAAGAGTGCCGATGCTCAGTAGTTATAAAGCCGTGAACCCTCATCTCCATGGACTTTAAAGTAGGCAATTGTACGAAGGAAAGCATGCTTAATGAAACAGGATCAACACAAATTTTTTGCTGTCATTTCTGACATCGCGGGCACTCTAGTTATATGGATAATTTTGATTCCTTGAATTTTGAACGACTTGTTAACGTATTATGACATGCCCAATGGCTCTGAAAATTGCATTTGATATTCCCTGTTACGTAGTTTTTACCGTGTAAAACAGTTAGGCCTGTACAAACAACAGTATTCAAGTTATTGAAGAATATACTGAGAAGTAATGAGTGTACGAATAATTTCGTTGCTAACTGTAGGAACAAGTTGAAGAGCCACAAGCCACTGACTGTTATTAATTTATATCACTGAATAAGTTGAGATATTGGACACTCAGCATTAATATTTTCAGTGAGTATTAAGAATATCTACTGAGTTTTGGGTTTCATTGCCGAAGCTTTCGAACAGCTGTACGTTGGTCGTCAGAGGAACGAAATTTAGAAACAGAGGTATCAACACTACCTAAGTGATGCAACACCGGCTGCTAGAGAAATAACTGTTGATGATTCAACGATTGTGTGGAACTTGTTGACCATTTTAATTATTATTTTACGTCCGTTGCAAGGAATCTAGTGCAATCATTACCGCGTAACCAAATGCAATACAATGTTTCCAGTCCGCGAGTAGTAATTGAATTTGATTCTATTCTTGTGACCGCCGACGAAATAAACTCTATCGTTACTGTATGCAATCTAAAAGGTATCATAAGAATGAAATCCAGCCGAAGCACTAATTTAGGAAACTTCCTTTTATAGTTGACTATTTAACTTCAACACTGAACAAATGTGTCACCCATGGCGTCTATCCAAATATTCTTAAAAAAACAAGAGTAATTCCTGTTCATAAAGCTGGGGACACTTACCAAGCATCGAATTCTTGACCTACATCAACACTATCAACTTTCAACAAAATTTTCGAGAAAGTCATTCATGGTAGATTGTCGCAGTTTCTGGAATCTCATAAGGTCATCAACAGCGCCCAGTAGCTATGACTTCCATCCTAAGAAGAATACGACCCAAGTAATTTTCAGTCTACTAACAAAAGTACTACCAGTGTTCGCCAACAAATCATTTTCCATTTGTTTATTTTTGGATTTAAGGAAAGCATTTGATACGGTGATAAAACCATTCTAGTACAAATGTTGGAGCATTATGGAATCCGAGAGCCCATGAACAGTTTGATAGAAGATTGCTTAACCAACCGGAAACAATTTGTGATTGCCGGAGAAACTGAATCAAGAATAAATGACATAGACATTGGAGTACCACAAGGATCGGTGTTACGACCTCTGTTATTTAATGTGTTCATTAATGATATTGTACTTATTGAAAAAGCCTAAATAATTTTATTTACAGATGATGAGGTTTTCCATGTAAATGATTGTTATTTCCAAAGTGCGAATAAAAAAATTAACACACTGTTAAGAAACATTTCTTCTTCGTTAGACATGAACAGACTTAGTCCAAACGTCAATAAAATGAAACTTATGGTTTTTAACTCTTTTAAGTATCTTATATTGCCAGACGTACTTTTCAATGGAATCAAACTAGAATGGGTCCAGAAATTTAAATACTTTGGTGTTATTATAGATAATGATTCATCTTTTTTATTTCATATAACTGAGCTTAGCAAAAAGCTTAGTAAAGCGAAAGGGGCCATACATGCAGTATCCCACTACTTGCCCAGACAAGCACTACTCGCATTATATTACTCACTTGTGTACTCCCAATTAGTGTATGGCATTTTGTTTTGGGGGCTGCGACTGACAATGTTATTCGACCCATAACAGTATGAAGGAATGATGTTCTTAGGATTATCCTTCGTGTTGCAAGAGATGAGAATAACGTACCATTGTGGTTCAATAACTCCATTTACAGCAATCTAGCTGTTCTAAAACTAAGGGATACCCACAAATGTTTTGTGTTAGGTGAAAATGAATTTTTCGAAACCACTTTGCTCCGCTTCTTATAAGAACCCATTATAATATAAGAAATGCTAGATTTCATCTACCGGCTGTACGGCTTTAGATATAAAACCGTTTCGTGATATTTCAGTGTGTAAAAGCGTATAATAATCTTCCATTCGAGCTTATAAAACCGATGTCACATGCATATTTCAAGTACATGTTCCTTATTCAAGATATGTGCGCTATAAGCGAATATTGGCTTTTAATGGGCTTGTTCTCAACTAGCAAGCATCAGACGAATTTTCATGTGTTTTTAGTGGAAATTTCGTCACTTTTTACGGTTGTATCATCTATGTATCAATGTGCAATTTGAGAACAATAAAGAAATATACAAAAGCTTAAGAAAAAATTTTAATAAAATCATTACCTCCGGACTCTTAAATAACTTAGGGAGTGATTTTATTCAAATTTTATTTTGCTTTAATTAGGAAACTTAGGCAGTATTGATAGCTCTAACGTTTCTAAATTTCGTTCCCCTAACGACGATCAACGTATATAATATATAGTTGTTGGAAAGCTTGGGCAGTAAAACTTACAACTCAGAAGATATTCTTAAGAGGTACTCTTTGAAAAATTAATATCATTACAGCAAGAAGCTAAAGAGCAACAGGGTGCAGCTTAAAACAGATGAGTCACCTCTAGCTGGAGGTCGCCAGAGTAACGACGTACCTGCAGATGGGCAGATTGCAGGATGGCGAAGAGCTCGATAGCGTCAGCAGTGGGGATGTTCTTGTAATGAATTTCCTTCATGAGAGCAATGGCGACATCTTCCGCGTTGGACATGACAGGCTGCATGTCTTTCTTAGCACTGTTGACCTGCGGGAAGCACCAGCGCGTAAAATAAACTTCGGACACGAGTCACTTGATCCCCATACCATACGCAGAAATCGGCGTCCGAATGTGTTGCAGTGTTTGTTCAACCAGGGAGAGACTTTACAGTTTTCTGAGTGCTAATTCTGTCTAAATATGAAGAGATCTACTAAACTGTACTAGTACCAACCAGCTGCAATGCAAGAGGAGGGAGCCCTGCGACCCATTCACAGATTCGCCATCGAGTCGGCCAGATCTTTGTGGCTGAGAGACGCGTTCATCAATCTTATTGGTGGAAGTGACGGGGGAGCAGGGACTTTCACGGGGGAGCAGAGACAAACCGAGTTACTAATATGCGATTGGAGCATACGCGACTGGCTGCAGCCATAAGTGACTCTTTCCTGATAGGCGATTGGTGCAAACTGCGACTGGCTGCAGCCATAAGCGACTCTTGAGCTTCACGGACGAGGCTTCTGGCTCCCTACTCTCTATTGAAGCTCCTTGACTAATACCGCTTTCTTAGCTGCCTAACGCGGCGGCTAACATTGTGGCAAGAACGTTCTGTGGTAAATACACATTAGTGTTTATAAGGATAAAACAGAACATTCGGACGCTGAGAAGCAAGGTTGGACACCAAAAATCGCAGGTGGGAACCGGGATGCAGGAGTGTGAAGTGGTTGGCTATGGCAACATGCGACTGAGACCGAACCAATTAGAGGCTCTGGACATCAGAACCACAAGTTCCTACGAAAGTGTGCGGGTAAACTTCTCTACCTCTACTTTAGTAGGTATACACTTCCCCTTCTACTCCACGAGGTGGGCTACCGAATGGTGGCATGCGCCCGTCCCATGAAACTCCTACTTGCTGGCGTTTTGAGACCATGGAAAGCACACCCCACGCTGGTGGTTGTTTCTTTCATCTGTTTTCTCTGCTTTTCTTTTTTCGTCATTTGGCCTCGTGCGGCAGACTTGGCGAATTCGCGCACAGACGGGCTGCATAGAGTTGGAGATGCTTTGCGCCTTCTTTTTTCTATCAGTAGTAGCGCACTGGTCACTTGAGACCAGCAGTAGTAATTTGACCTCGCATACATGAGATCTAGCTTTGTTTGTAGCCAAACTCATGTATCTAAATTTGTCTAGTCTTGCTCGCCTGAAGTAAGCTAGCCAGACTCTTGATTATCGAACTGAACCTAACATCAGAACCAGCAATTTTAGTTGACTTGGTGATTTGTGGAAAGTATACTGCTAATGACAAGCGAGGATGTTTATCGTAAGGGATTATTGTCCAAGGATGGTAGCTAATTCTCCAATGGGTAATTATGGCCGAGGATAGTTGTCCCTGGGGTAGTTGTCCGCGGGAATAATTGTCCACGGGGTAACTGACCGGTTACTAACAGACGTGATGGTGGCCGCAACGTAGAGTGGGTGAAATGAAGCATAACAGCGCAGCCACTTCAGAGGCGTCGCTGCACCTCATTTTCTTCATGCAGGCCTCGACCTCAATGTACTGTGAACCTGCACGAAAGCGTGCAGGCCTCTGAACCTCACCTTGTTGTGGACCCGCACAAGGGCCAGCAGGCCTCTGGACCTCACCTTATTGTGGACCTGCACAAGGGCCTGCAGACCCCTGGACTTCAAAAGCTCCGCTAAAAATCCAAAGTCTTCATCGTCGCTGTCGAGCCTGTTGCGCGCCTGCTCCAGTCGCGCCACCAGCCCAGTCAGTGCTGCTCACCACAGCGATAGTGAGCATAATTGGCTGCCATGAGTTATAAGGACAGGCTGTGTAGACAGTGTGGGCATAATTGGCTGCCATGAGTTATAAGGATAGGTTGTGTTGACAGTGTGGGCATAATTGGCTGCCATGAGTTATAAGGATAGGTTGTGTTGACAGTGTGGGCATAATTGGCTGCCATGAGTTATAAGGATAGGTTGTGTAGACAGTGTGGGCATAATTGGCTGCCATGAGTTATAAGGATAGGCTGTGTTGACAGTGTGGGCATAATTGGCTGCAGTGAGTTATAAGGATAGGCTGTGTAGACAGTGTGGGCATAATTGGCTGTCATGAGTTATAAGGATAGGTTGTGTAGACAGTGTGGGCATAATTAGCTGCCATGAGTTATAAGGATAGGTTGTGTAGACAGTGTGGGCATAATTGGCTGCCATGAGTTATAAGGATAGGCTGTGTTGACAGTGTGGGCATAATTGGCTGCCATGAGTTTTAAGGATAGGCTGTGTTGACAGTGCGGGCATAATTGGCTGTCATGAGTTATAAGGATAGGCTGTGTTGACAGTGTGGGCATAATTGGCTGCCATGAGTTTTAAGGATAGGCTGTGCTGACAGTGCGGGCATAATTGGCTGTCATAAGTTACAAGGATAGGCTGTGTAGACAGTGTGGGCATAATTGGCTGCCATGAGTTTTAAGGATAGGCTGTGTTGACAGTGCGGGCATAATTGGCTGTCATAAGTTACAAGGATAGGCTGTGTAGACAGTGTGGGCATAATTGGCTGCCATGAGTTATAAGGATAGGTTGTGTAGACAGTGTGGGCATAATTGGCTGCCATGAGTTTTAAGGATAGGTTGTGTTGACAGTGCGGGCATAATTGGCTGTCATAAGTTATAAAGTACAGTATTTACATGCCGTAGCTTCCTATCATGGCACTGAGTGGTATAGATAATCTACTAGATCAAAAAATCTCGCGTTTTCTTTCGTGTCTTTGTTCACACAATTTTCAAAGTAAACTTTCAGAGTAGGAAATTCTTATTGGAATTTTAAAATATATTTCTATCATATGAGTATGCTCACAGTATAATTGCCCAAAATTTATAGATTTTTTAATTACGATACAACTTTATGAAGATAACTGTTTCTTCGCTGACAGCTCATCTCTCGTGTTTTTAGCTAATTTCGAAAATGTAATGAGTAAAGGAAGTTTCCGTTACTTTTGATAAAATCCACCCCGATATTACCGTTACAAAAAGGGACACCCGTTACTTAAGCCGTTAGAGTAACTAATTACATGCCCATCTCTGCACGTAGCAAGTATTATAGATAGGAGAATTATTGTATTTTCAATAAAAGAGTTTTGATTAGTTCGAATACCTTGATCAGCCATTGTTGGGGCGGGAAGCACTGCTGCCATGGTCCTGGGCCTCGCTTTTCTCTGTAACACAAATAAACAAGTCATTACTAAATTACTATGGATTCGTAACGTCGCGCACAACAGCCGCATTAACTTCATAAAGTGGAGGACAGAAATTCTTATGTAGACTGTACTTGCACCAGCAGTCTGGGGCCGCACTAGGCATTCGAAGGAACAAAGTACCTACGAGCGATAGATAAGAGGAGTGAGTCTCAGGTCTTTATTCCACCTTGTGTATCTTCGGAAAAAGTCCAGGTGACGTTCCTCACTTCACCCCACATGTGTGGAGTCATGCTGCTGGGTGTCGTCTGTGAGAATGCACTTACCGACCAAAGAGAGAGTCAGCAGCAAATTATCTCCACAGTGCACGTAATCGCTGACCGCAGGTCTATCTGGTATTCTTCTTAAATGAGAATCCAGCAAATTTTTGAACTCTATAATTTTGATATCAGTGGCGTTTCGAATCTGCCGAGGCATTTTGTTAAACAATCCTGCTCCCTGTACGGCGAAGGTAGTAGAATATTTTGTGGCCACGACATTTCCACCATAGCTGCTTTTACCAATTGTGGCTTTGATGACATCCCGAGCTAGAGATAGAGAGCTAACAGCATTGCGGCAGATGGTGCATAACTTCAGAGACAATATTTGAATTAGGTTTCTGCTTACGGTTTCGTCCATTCATTCGCTTCCAGGATTAGATAGGCGAAAGTAGGATATCCGATACAGTCTCAGGAGATAGGCAGACTGCGCGTCACGCCAGAGTTTGGGACTGTGCCCCATGCTCCTCCGACAGTTTCTCAGTCGGCAACTTGCAGGCCCATTTTGATGCCCAATAGAGGCGACGCACGCCAGCTCTGACTGCTCTCGTCTCGACAGCCAGCTACAGCCACTTGATATGAGCCACTTCGTCGCCTTCTCAGATGCGCGAAAACTGTTCATGGTTACATCTCCTACGTTACCTCCGTTGTCCAACGCGATGCAAGGATGTTCAGCTCGCATGTCCTACATGCTACCGTATCCATGCTACCGAACACCGAATTAAAATATATTTTAGGACGATGAGTGAGCTGTTCGTCGTCACCTCCAACTGTTGGTGCATCTGTGGCCTCGGCATTAGAGCGCTTGGTGCGGAGACGACAGGCATGCGCAGTTCGCATGTTCTGAACGATAATCTAGTACAATTTACAAGCTTCTACTAGTATGGAACTTCAATCCTGAGCCTCTGCTTACGAACTTTGATCCATTTCTTGGCATAATCGCTTGCGGTAGGGCCTGAAACTCCCACCAAGGGGGTGAATCGAACGCTTGAGATTGAAGTCCCGGACAAGTTACGGAAAAAGAAGATTACAACTCATCGTTCAAAGTTAGCGAATTATAGACGCCGTAAAGCCATGCACGGGTTTACCGAAGTTTTTAGGAGTAGACTTAATAGTTACCGGTAAAACTTTTGGCCATTTTTCGACGCTTCTTCGGATTTTTAAGGCCATTTTCGACGTTCATACAAATATCGTTTGAAAGTAAGTCATGCAGCCGAAATAAAATCGGGTCCATGTAAGGAAATAATGCAATGTTGCTGTGTCACCCATGTACATTATAAGGACTAGTGTACCGGTACCCATTTCCTCTTTGGATCACTTACTCTGAAAATATTATTCTAATACTTCTAACTATCCCATTCACAAGGTACACAATTCCCTAAAGTCCACAACTCCACAAAGTCCACCTAGTTCCCAGAATCTACAAAACCCACAGAGTCCACAAACTCCAGCAAGTCCACAAATTCTACAAAGCATACAAAGTCTACAAGTTCGCTGTCAGGGTTCATTTTTGTGCGGACGGCCATTGCTCTCGCGGACCGTATGACTTGTGCTGACCGGCCTACAGATACTTGCAGCGGCAGTTAACTGCCTCTATGGATGGTCCCTGGCATTGTTCGCGGGCCACCCGGCTTGTGCTGAGCGGTTTGTAGAGCCTAGCTAGCCGCTAGCTGATAGCGGCCTGGACCAGCGTAGGGATCCCTCCTCACGTGCAGGTCTACGGCAAATCCTGGAAAGGTCGAGGGTGCTGCTACTTAAAGCCTTTAACGAAGGGATCCTGGGAAGAGCTGAGTGCTGTATAAGGCATATTAAATCCTTTAAGGCTAACCAGCTCCTGGTCGTGTACCACACTGCGACAGAGGCCCTCCCAATAGCGTGGATATATCCACTACTGGTCGCTTGCCTGCTCCCTCGCCCGCTCCAGTGTTGGTTCGTCTCTCCATCACGCAGTTAAGAGTTTAACAGGAGAAAATTCATGTTCTGAAGAACAAGTTGAGATACCATACAATTTCAGCGCTTGGAGTACCGGGGACAAATATAGCTCTGGATCTCCGGCCTCTGGATCCCCGCTTTCATTGCTGAATGATATCGAAGTAGTTGAATCTTTACGCTTAGCAGACGCCTTTTTCTATTAAATTTACATAGCTGGAGGTTCAACAATCAGTTGGTATCCTCAATACGGTGAGCCCTGGCATTTCCAGTGAATTCTTTTAACTGAACTATATTTTTCTTAGTGCAGTTGGTCAATGCCAAGCTGATATTCACTCCTTATCTTGCAGGGTGGGGATATTTTGCTCTCGCAAAACTCATGGTTGTACAGCTTGCGTTTCACTAATGGAAGATCAGGCCTGCAGGTATGAGACCTATAATACAGCAAAACCTATACTAAGAACCAGAACAATAAAAAGCTCAATCACAAAATTTTTGCCGTCATTTTTGACGGCTTGGCTCTCTAGTAATAATAATAAACTTGATTTAATACTCATGAAGACATTACAATATTGAAATGCTACATGGCACACGAGAGAATATATCATATTGCTAGGTTACAAATAAAGGACATGCCACAGTGGTCTTAGAATCTAGACATCCATTCGCCCCTCTGCTTGGCCTCCGTCAGGCAACAGCATGCGCTGCCATCGGAGATACATAACGATATTAGATCGTTCGTAGCCAGGGCCATTGCGGATGATTTTCATTAATGAGTGTTTAAGAGTTTGCAATCCTGTATTTTAGGCTCAAGGCGCATTTCCTGGTCCTGACTTAAGAGACAATCAGTGTATTTTTGGGCAAATATTAGACTTGCACTATTAGACCTAGGCATTTTCATTAATATGCGGAATATGTCTTTATAAGCAACACGCAAGCGCTCAATGGATTTCTTTTTCAAGTTTCACCTAAGTCAGTTACAGTACAGGGGTAACAATAGGTTCGGAACAGATGGCATCTGACGTCTTCAGAGCTGTGACCGAATTTCCGAATTGACGTGTTACCAACTCCATGGAGCTTTTGCGTTTCTTTTTCTATGTCCTGGTCATCACGAAAATCAACAGTGATTTTGTGACCCAGGTGAGAGAAGCTGTTTACGTACGTAAGCTCAATACCATTCAAAATAGAATGTTTACGACTAGGCAGGCTTCTTCTAATAGGCCTAATACACATGCACACTGTTTTTACCGTTTTATACTCAGTACATACAAAAATTATTTGCTTGGCTCTCTCAGAATTAAAGCAACTTTTGTGATCCTGTAGCATAGGAAGAAACAAGCACCATGTCGTCAGCATAACTAAGGGCATTAACTGTTTTATTGTTAATATGACAGCCTACTCTAGCAGCATTAAACTTTGTAAGGATATCTTAACTAGGGAACGGAAAGAAACTTTTTTGGAATGCTGTTTACTGAAATCAAAAGTAAAGAGTATCCCATCGGCGGAACACCATTAAAAAATGAACAAGTACACAAGTACAGTATTTCTCAAATTCAGTATATACATACCGGTAAGCGTTTGTTCGCAAGGATACAAATACCGTATGCATTTATTATGTCGATCACTTAAACAGTACAGTTCATATATATACATATATATTTGAATATTTAGGGAGCAGCCCTTCAGTTATACAGGTTTGGTCACTGGCGGATCCAGGGGGGGGCATTCATGGCATTTGCCCCCCCCCTCAGGAATTTTGGGGAGGGCATTCAATACAAAATGCCCCCCCCACGGGAAATTATACTGAACATACTTTAACAATTT
>LQNS02278178.1:3076758-3122848 GCA_001587735.2 Parhyale hawaiensis | reverse complement strand
TGCAGGCTTTTAAGTCTGCTGTTAATGTTTTTTTGCTGGATTTCCTTTAGCAGCGTTTTGGGCTTCCCGGTGTTGCAAATGCTTCATTTGGGTTGTATTACCTGTCCGTGGGAGCTCAAGCGTGAAGTTTAAATAATAATAATGTACTCAGACTCCACGTGCAACCCATAGCATCGTAACAAGACATCATCGTGTCCAACCTAGCAACCCAAAGAGTTGACTGATATACGTCTATTGCTCTCGAGCCATATCGAGGCAGTACCAAACGGAGTAGCAGACCCATTATAGGGTCCGCTGATGAATTTAGGTCAACAAATGCTCATCATTCGCCCTCGGGATCCCCAGCTGACCCTCCTTACGTGACTTATTGAAAACGAGAGCTCGAACCATATATGAGCTCTGGGGTCGGTATAACCACCATCTTCCCTCTACTTCTTGTGCATGAATACTGGACTACCTAGCCCACCGTTAGCCTTTTCTCAACATCGCCGAGTTCGTCGATATATGCCCTCACTATGGTCATTTGACCAAAATGAGTAGGGTACCATGGTTAGTACCCGTCCACTTTTTGCAAGTTATTTTTTTTTAAATATTATTGTGACCAACCTGTTTGATCGGGAGTTGCGGCAAATGTCGTAATTGGTAGTTAAGTGATGGAACGTCATTATGCTATGCTCATTTTGAATAATTTCCTATAATTTTTTTTCTGGAGTCATTTTAAAAAGTGGACGGAATTAGTGCGGCTTGACGCGGTATCCATCCAGACCATGCTAGTATCCGTCCACCCCTCCTATTTTGGACTTTGGCTATTTATGCAGGCCGCCGCCACGCCGGAGAGACGAGCGACGTGCATGGTGCAACGCGACAAATTTGTTGCACAACAAATTATAACGGAGAGTACAGCAGTCTGCTGTCTCCACCGCTGAAACTGCAATGCCTCTCATCACTAATGCATTGCTGTAACACGACTCCCGTAAAATTCGCATTGCGTCGCTTGCTGCATTCTGTGGAGCCCCGCCTTCATAGTATGGAATGAAATTCAGGCATCAGAGGTAGAGCAAACCTATTGTATCACCGAGCTAACTGCAAGGTAATAGGGATACAAATTAGACTTGCGCCCTTTGGCGACTGACGTTGCTGTTGCTGCAGGTGTGTAGGCGCTTAGTAGCACACCATGGTTTGCTGGCCAATAGGAGCCATTTAAGGGTAGCCCGATGGGGAGTGATTCACGCGGAGACTGGGACTAAAGATCCTGAAACTGCCTGGAATAACCGGTACTGTAATACCAGGGATACCTATGTAGTAGTAGTACTCCCGAATGATCGCTGGGATGAGCAATGGGAATGTTGTTTCGATACATAATCAAGACTGGTAGTAAGATATCGTTGAATAGCATGTTACTCGAGGACCATGTTGCGGGTAGCAGATTGCAGTTTCTGCGCAGGAGTCTAGTGACCCAAGGTCCTACTTGAGGGACCATACCTTCAGGCTACTTCTGTTGCTGGGGCTATGTGTACCTTCTCGAGGTGCCAGCATTGATTTACTCCTGCTGAACGTGCCGAGGTGTAGCTATCTGTTATAGAGTGGGTTAATTCAAGGCCCGAAATTGCCCAGGTGTAATGGCGGAGAATTTAGCCCGTACAGGCGGAGCATGTTACACCAGAGGCAAGGACATGCGAAGACGCTGTACTCATTTTGGTCAAATTACCATAGTGAGGGCGTATATCGACGAACTCGGCGATTTTGGGATAAAGCTGATGGTGGGCTAGGTAGTCCAGTATTCATGCACAAGAAGAAGATGGGAGATAGCGGTTAGACTGACCCAAGAGCTCAAATATGGTTCAAGCTCTTGTTGTCAATAAGTCACGTTAGGAGAGTCAGCTGGAGATCCCGAGGGCAAATGATGAGCATTCGTCAACCTAAGTTCATCAGCTTACCCTATAATGGGTCTGCTACTCTGTTTTGTACTGCCTCGATATGGCTCGAGGGCAAAAGATGTATGTCAGTCCGCTCTGGGAAGAAGAACAGATTTATCAGATTTTTGTAGTTCTTATAGGTACTATCATGCACAAGCAAGATGTTAGTATTAATTGTCTTAGGAGTATATTGAGTATACTGCCGTCTAAACTGATATGCTAAGACATTACAAGAGAACTACTGGGGGGTCAGCTCTTATACTTATACAAGAGCATACCCCAAAATTATGACTAAGTCAAAAAAAAAAAAATACAAATGGCAAGATTACTTTCCTGTTAATAACAAAGTGTGATGACTCACCTGTCCACCTAATCTGGAGTAACCCACAAAAATGCAGGTCGTGGTGCTATCCTACAGAGGTAGCCTACCTACTCTGCCTTTCACTTACCACTGCAAAAGAGTTCATTGGAACATTCAACCTATTTGCTTCATACCTGTCTATTTTGGTTGAGACAGTTGAACAAAAATTAATGGTTCAATAAATGCCAGCTAAATCTTTCAAGGAGTCAGAGTTGGACTTGAAAAAAGTGAAGGGCCAGGAGTCGGAGTCAAAACATTTTACTCCACCACTGTGATAAAAAGGAATTCCTGGTTTCAGGAACACTTTGAATTTTGGTTAACATTGCTTTGCTTGGTGGAGGTATGTGCTCTCAAGGTAGCTATACTGAATATGTGTTTCATTTTTTATTAAGATTCATCAAGTAGCTAGCTACTAATAATGCCATACTAAACTATGAATTTATCATTGATTAATGCCCAACTTTTTTGCAGGAGAAACTGAAGAGGCCCAGAAGCTGAGATTTCAGGTTGAGCTTGAGTTTGTTCAGTGTCTTGCCAGCCCAAATTATTTGCACTGTGAGTATAATATATTTGCAGTTATTGATATTAGATCTTCAAGGAGCAAAGTGGCTGCTGTATCAAGATAGCCTGAGCTATACATGATAATGTATAGATGTGATCAGGATTGTGGACTTTGTTCCAAAAACAAGTTCCGCTTTCCCAAGTATAGACTAGGTACAAGAGTTGGGCTTCTGATTTTATTTATTCCTGTGTAAAACTTTGGGCCAGGGGATTTTTGTGCTGTTAGCTACATTATGATTACAGCTGGCTGCACGGCGGTCGGCCGAGTTATGCGGCCATCTGACAGGTGGTGTCAAGTTGACTGGGAAAACAATTTCAAGACAGCAGAAAAAAAATGTAATGGTCTGAGCATGGACTTAGGGTTGCTCTGCAGATAGCTACCTACCTGTCAGAGAACTGAAGATATGGACTAATAATCTTGCCAAGTCCCTATGCACCGCTCTCAAGACACAAAAAAAAAACTTTAAAAAAATCGAAAAAAAAGTCTAACAAGCACTGCAAAGACTTTGTGACCGTTCACCTCGGCAGTGACCTTGCGGAGCTCTCCTCTGCTTTGTGTCTCTCACGAGACTGCTAGAAGCTCTTAACTGCAACCCTTAGATAACTGTTTATCCCTGCTCAGTGCTCACAGCGAATAGTTGCTTGGGTCTCAAGGTTCTGACCTCAAGGTTCCAAGCATGTTGGCAACACTACCTGTACTTTAGATGTTGCTACCAAGCCGAACTTCACAATTCGGACTTTTCAGTAAGTAGCCCAGGGCTTAGACATAGAAATTTATTTTATAATTCTGTTTGAGGCTCCATCCGTCCATCCATTTGTCTGTATGTTACACTTTTCAGTATCAGATAGTGGAAGCCACAACTTTCAAAAAGCTCTGATCTTCTCTGGAGAGAAGTTCAACCATAGCTGTCTTCATTTTACTCACTCTTGAAAAAATTTTTGTGGTCGGTTTCGAAGCTATGACATGAAGGTCATTTTACACGTGTATCATACATAGGTTCCGGTTTTTATATCTTGTAATACCCCTCAGGGGCATAGGATGGCCCATAGGGTTAGGCCCAAGTTAGCTCCTGCAGGTTACCTTAGCCATAAGCTAGGCCTTTGGGACGTCTGTTTTTTGTGCCCACTTTGCTTCCTTCAAGATTTCATGCTCCTACTTGTTCATGCTCCTACTTTTTCATGCTTCATTCTGTTCTTCTTCTTTCCCGATTTGCTGTTCCCATGCGCCATTGATCCTGCGTTTGAACATGTTCGTGCATGGGTTCCCCGTATCTGTTGACCTACTATATGTTCCTTGCCCTTTCCTCTGTGGCATTGTTGCACTCGGAAATGGAGGCTTAAACTTTCTGACTATAACTAGCATAATATATCTAGTAATAGCTATTCATGTTGCTGGGGTCGCAAAGCGATCCAAATATAGGAAAATTTGTAGCCAGGATATGATGCAAAGCGAGCTGTTCTCAACTGCTTCATTTTAGAATATTTTTTTGTGAAAGCGCGATGTTAAAGAAGTGCTTTCGGCGTAATGAATCAACTAGCTATTGAAAAAATGGGTTGAGTCTGTTATATCTTGTGGGAAAGCTATCGCACATAAAGTATAAAGCAGCCACAGTTCCGGCTATAGAATTGAAATTATCAACTACACCAATGAAAAATGGAAATGTTGAAAATGTGAAAGTCTAAATAATGTTGTCTTCAGACGATGAGGAACAAAGGTTAGCAAATGCTTGTAAATCTAGAAGAAAAGCAATTAGAAAAGTACCTCTGAAGAGTGAGATTGCTATATTTGTTTCTGTGCTGTCTTCATGTCTATATCATGATATGCAAAAGTGAAAGTCTTGCTGGTAAAACATCTGCGAGATCCACTAGTGATATAGTGTCTAGATCCGTTGTGTAGGGTGACTTAGGATGGATGGGCTATGATATGGCATAGGGTAGACACACGGGCTATGCTAAGCCGGCTGCGTACGAGTGGGAACCCTGAAACACGTTCTTGGAACAGATGGTTCTGTGTCTTGGAACAGATGGTTCTGTGTGTGTGATTATGGCTGAAGCTATTAGGCTAATCAGTATTAGTGCTTTTTATTTATTTATTCCATTTTATGTTTTTGGGGTGTAGATTAAGAATCTGAAATCGGTTTGTGGCGGTCGGCATTGGATATCTGATTTTTTTCTATTTTTTCCCATTTCTTATAGAAAACGACAATGGGGGACTTGTGGGGAATCGGGGGTTTTAAGGTGGGGGGGGAGCCCCCGGAGGAGTAAATCATGAGAAAAAAAATCGGCCAAAAAATCTCAAAAATCGGCGAACTCGGAAAAAAATCGGAAATTTTTCTTTTGACTTAAAATGGTCTAAATTGCATTGGGAAGGCCACCAAACCCCTTTAAAACTCAAAAATCAGCCAAAAACTCCCAAAAATCGGCGAAATCGGAAATTTTCTTTTGACTTAAAATGGTCTAAATCTCATTGGGAAGGCCACCAAACCCCTTTAAAACTCAAAAATCGCTCCAAAAATTAGGTCAGGTCAGGTTAGGTCAGGTTAGGTTGGGTTAGCTTAGGTTAGGTAAATCTCTGAAATCGGAACATTTTCAGGTTTTATTTCAATGGGCTGCCATTCCACACGACCCAGGAGGTTGCAGCTTAGGTGCGTTAAGGCTTTAATTTTTATACAGGCCTTTCCCCTAGAAGCCTATTACCATTTTAGGTAAAAAATGTTCCGATTTTCTGATTTTTTTCCGATTTCACCGATTTTTGAGAGTTTTTGTTCAATTTTTTTTTTGACGAAATGCTCTTTCTGGGCCTCCTCCCCACTAAAACCCCTGATTCCCCACGGGTCCCCCATTGTCGTTTTCTATAAGAAATCAGACAAAATAGGAAAAAATCGGATTTCCGATGCCGACCGCCACAAACCGATTTCAAATTCTTAATCTACATCCCAAAAAACATGGAACGAAAAAAAAACCTTTTTTTAGATGGCAATAAAACAAATTTTCACCGGCTAATCAGACATATCTATTTCAAATATCTATGTACAGTTACGAATTGAAACTCAATAGATGGAGAGATTCAAAACTGCTCAAGTGACCCTCGCAGTTTTTTAGTACAATATTAGTCATTACACAGCACCGTAATGGGAAGGATAGGGAGAAATATTCCCATGTTTTGACTCGTGTGCAGCGGACTTGAGGTTAGATGCAGTTTGTATGAGTTGAGGGACAGGCGCTCTTTATGGGGTCGGTTACATTTGGTTGTGAAGCTGCATTAGGTCAAACTAAAGTGAGTTATACTGCCACAACATATTTGGGCATCACGCACCCAAGGGTCCCTAGTGCCTTTTCTGCAGATGTTGCAGCTTGCCGCACTTCCTGCTGACAAGGTTAGTTTTGTAAAGTTAGGTAGGATCTCTAAATTTTCTTTTCAGTCCTGCGAGGTGGGCCGCCCATCGAGGTGACCGACTTTTTCTGCAGGGCTCTTACCCTCGCCCATACGGAGGGAGCGCCCGCTCGGGCGCTTCTTTCTTCTATTTTCTTCTCTTTTCGTCCTTCATCTCTTGCCGCCTGAGCACAACGTTGTGGTTCCAGATGTAAGCTGAGTAAATCATCATAGATCGCTATTGTCTTAGCTTTGGAAATAGCAGGACAAAACCAGTAGTACTATAATAATGGTGAGTTATACCAGCGTAGGTTAGGATTGCTTCATTTTAGAACATTAACTAACCATGGAATTTCCATGGGTCTGCTAGTAACTCTATCCCCGCTGGTGTGTCTTTAGTACGGGACGCACTGGCAACAAACTCGTCATTGGCTATGTACGTTTGTGTACGGGCGTCGGTGTACGTGCGGGCGGCGTTCAAGTTTGTGTGCTGTGCCTGCTTGCTGTAGCCTATCGCAGATTAGGCTAGGTTAAGTTACTTAAGGTTAGGTAAGGTTAGGTTAAGTAAAGTTAGGACCGAGTAAATCCTTCATGCTAGATCGCTATTGATAGTCTCCGATTTGGAAATAGCGGGACAAAACCAATATAATAATGTTAGGTTAGGTAACGTTAGGTAATGTTAGGTGAGGTGGGCGGTGTGCTGTGCAATAGATGAAATGGAGGAATCCATCCCAAGAGGTCTGGAGACAATTGTGGGCCAGGTGGAAGCCTGAGGAGAGGAAGGCCACTCAAAAATTCAGTACAGGGGTCTCCCTTCCTAGTCTAGACTAGTCAGAGCTACTGGCAGATCACTTTACCTAAAAGAGAAGTACAGTAAAACCCCTCTAATTTGCACAGCACGGGGGAAGGGGGTGATGGATTAGCGGGGATTTTGGATTACCGGGGTACTTAAAAATCCGAAAATAACCTCTTTATTCCGCATTAATACGGGCTATAGAGAGATTGTTCGTACCTTCTGTGCAGCACCTCCCGCAGATTTTTCGCTCATCACCTCTTTTATCCGAAAAATGAGAAGTGCCTTGCACGGATTACAGAGGTAGCTATTTGTAGGAACTCCGTACTTTACCCCATTAATCCGAAAGATGCTCACTTGTTCAGATAGCATTTTGAACAGTAATGAGATGTTCGGATTAGGGAGGGTTTCGGATTATTGAGGTGTGGATTAGAGGGGTTTTACTGTACCACTGTCTCAGGCTATCAGGGTTTGTCGGTACTCTATGGTCTTAACACGGGGAAGGAGTCCCCCCTGCAGGCCGGTTTTCCCTCGAGGAGAGGCAGTGAGTTATAAAAGTTCAGTTTTTCTATCTCTCGGAGATTACTCTTAAACCGTAGTCAGTGCTGGCCTGCGCAGGATTCCAGAGGCTCAGGTTGCTCCGGAGACCTCAGGAGAAGAGTTCTTACACTTCATCCGAGGATAGGTGGAGTCTATCTAGGGGCTACCCTAAGTTCAGGGGGAATGGTTTTTGCAGACCTGGTTGACTGGGCAGAGCTAGGTCCATCCAACAAGCAGATGTTCAGCCAGTATCAGCGTAAAATCTTGAATGGGGACTACTAGTAGGTGTCCTATAGTAGTATAGTTCAAACTTCCTGGAGACTGCATTAGAGAACACCAGTTGGTTCCCAGTGGGGTTCACCATAGAGAAACTCTAATTCTTTCCCGCGGGTAGTTTTCTGGGGAGAACTAAACTAGGTAAGAGACAATAGGTTGAGGGAGGTTATCCCATAGCTAGAAGGTAACAGGTAAAGTTATTTTCCCAGGTTGGGCCTGCTTAGACTCAGTCTTACAGACCTGAGCATTCGACAACTTTAGAAGGGGCCTGACTAGGCTGTGACGCAGGTTGTGTCTTCCTATATTAAGGAGTTCCCCTACTAAGGTAGGAAAACGTCTCTAGCTAAAGTACTGCTGAGTAAGGCAGGGGCTCCTTGGGTTTGTGGCCGAGCCAAGTAGTCTAGACGAGGACCTTCCACCTGTCAGTACAGGATGGGGTCCTCTAAAAGCAGGCTAAATCTGCTCCTCCTAAGACAGGGCGACTATAACCTTGAGCCAGAGTCGCCTAGTGGACGTCTACCCAGTCAGGTCAAGCTGGGTAGCAGCCGAAAGCTACAGTATAGATATAGGTATACTAAGATGAATTTGTAACAGGCTTAGATAGTGGGTCTGTCATCGGGAGGAGACTGGACTCAGACAGAAGCCTGGAGTGGTGGGTGCCTCTGTTCCTGGAAAAATCGGAGAAAATCTGTTCTCATACGAGCTGACCAAGATCCCTTTGGGCCCAAGGCCCAGGCCCAGGTCTCACGGACCGAAAGAAGTCCAAATGGCGTACTCTCTCCCCACACTCAAGGTCATCATCTAAGGTTTCTCTTGACCTTGCCTGAAGTGGGGAAGCTTAATTAACCATAGAGTAAGTAAGGTCAGTACAGGAATCTCCCTGAAGGTCCTGTAAAGGTTTTGCTATTCTACGACGGTGGAAACACCTGCGTCACAGGAAATAGTCCTCAACAACCACAAGGGAATGGTCCTTCCCCTGACTAGCGTCTACTGGACATCAGAGATTAGTGTTCCCGAGCCTAGGAGGTGATTGCTTCCTCAGTCGGCTCTGTGGAAATGGTACTTTTAGAAGTTCTTGTAATGGAAGTGTGAGCTTCCTGGAATTAGGAAGCGTCATTGCTTGACTTAACCTGCTCCACCGAGCAGACAGTTCAGGAGGTTGGTTTAGTGTGGATAGAGGCTGTAAGCCTTTTATGGGTTCCCCCGTCGGGAACCAAGGATCCAAGATCCTCAGCTGAGAAACCTCAGCCTACCGGCAGAAACAACACTGGCGAAGACTATCCCAGAGTAATCCTGGTGTAAAACAGGTAGTCATCCCTGAAAGAGGGCGGTTATCCAGATACGGAAAGTAGAACGATGGCTCACAGCTAGGGCTGGAAAGCAGGCGTTTGCGGAATTCGACCGATGCTACAGATAGGTAGTCAGTTTTCGGAATGATCCAAAGCGGGACCCGGAAAGGATTCGATAGCCTTTCCATGACTAGAAGGAGTCAGTCAAAAAGCTGTAGTCCTGAGGGTCCAGGAAGGTCTGGGTTACAAGAGATTCTACTCGCTGGCTAATATTTCCACAACCTTCAGGTGAAGGTTGAAAGCAGCAAGAATCCGGGTTAGAACAGTATTGTCCTAACACGGTTCTGCTCCATGGACTTGTTCCGGGACAATCCAGAAAAGGCAGTTCGTTATTTATAATCTATCTTTTCGCACCCTGTGGGATCAAAGGATCCCTAAAGTTTGGACTAATCACGTGGAAAAGGAATATGAACACGTCGCACCTGTGGGATCAAAGATCCTTAAAGTTTGACGGTCCTCAGAGACTGAAATAAACTGGCAGAGATTAGGTACCGCACCCTGTGGGATCAAAAGATCCCTAAAGTTTGACTTCTCTCAGAGGTGTGTGTAAGGAACTTGAACAATTGTTTTCGCCCTGTGGGACCAAAAGATCCCTAAAGCTCAACAAAGCACAAGCGAGAGTAGTATACAAGGGTGAGTGTGAAAGACTTCTTCGCTTGCTGGTGTTCAGGCCCCAGCCCCGCTGCTTCTGCAGGACTTGTCGCAGAGCGCTTCCTCTTTTATACATTTGGAGCTCCTCGGCAGGCCGCCGCTGGTCTGACTGCCCCTTCCCTCTGCGCCTGCTGCCAACGAACCTCTGCCACAGCCGGCTGCAGTGCTTCTCGGCCAGCCCGCTTGCTTCTCCAGTTCTCTTTTGAAACCGCCTACACATCTCAATTCTAAAAAGCCGTAGCCTTGAAACACTACCCTTACAATTAGATTGTTACTTAAATACGATATTCCAGTGCCTGGCATTTTATCTTCCCTGAGCGGTATAGGAAATTCTCACATTTACTTATGGTACGTTAATAGGAAAATTTAACTGAATTGAAGGGTAAACTATACTGTGAATTACTCATTGTTAATCCCCTTTAGCTAGTGTACTAAAGCCCCGCAGAACATATACTTCACGTAAACGGAAAAGGAGCTGACAAAATCTTCTCATTATCAACTCGAAACCTACTTGTTTACGCCCTTCCATAGCATTTCTGACATGATCGTACCGTTCCGCCTATGACTCCACTCGAAACCTTTGAAGACGGACAGACAGACTAACATTCAGACCGACAGGCAACCACGACCTAGCCTAAATACTTCGGTTTATTACTTTCATTATTACCATCCCAGCGTGGTTCTCTTTCCATATTTATTTCACAATTTATAAATCACCGCGTACCTTAGAAGACCCCTTAATTATCTACCTACCCAATAAATAGTAGTATTTATATCTGAAACGAATATTTCTGTTTAACGCGAGGCCCAGCATCCCTGGCTGGCAGTGAAGCGAGAGGTGCGGATTCGCAGCGCTTTTCTCTGTACTCGACACCTGATCCCGCGCCCACGTTCTCTCCCTTCCTTGCTCCGGCTCTCTGCCATCTCCTTACCGCATGAAGGAAGTGCACCGATGTCGCGCCCCTACTCTGCTTGGGCATCGCCTTATTTTACAGTGTCTTAGCCCTCTAAACAAAATAGTGGTTGTAGAAACGTCTGACCGAATGCTAATTAGCGTTCATTCTTGGCCTCTTACAAGAAAAAAGGAAAAAAGATGAGAAATAATAAAGTATAAAAATACCGTTTTTATACACAACCGTGCGCACGAAGTTCAACACGTGGAATATTTAGGCTGTCATTACTTGGCCAACCGTGTTATAAGTTGAGGGCCCTGGCAATGACCCATACCTCCACAGCCAGTGTCGCTATCTGAGGTTACCTTTCATGAAAACTACAGACAGGAGCCAACGCCTTCGAGGGTTACTTCGTCAGAGGGCTTCCCAAAATTTCCTACGCAGACCCCTCGATCGAGAGGTTTACTGGCCTCTAGTCAGGTATATACAGGAACCATGACAGTTCCGTTTTATACGCAACGCCATTTGAGGAGTTGCCCTATGCTTGGCCCCTCCTAACGGATAATCGTAGGAAAATAATTCCTAGACCTCACGTCTAGGAGTAATTCCCCAACATGAGCAGACCTCGACGTCTCCAGAACCTATCGGGTGACGCGTCGCCTCAGTAATGTGTTCGCGGACCAACCCAGACTTTGGGCCATACAGATCTCTGATCGTGTCAAAGACTCGGTTCAGAACGAGCCAACCTTACACGTTTAGCGGGGGGGCACAAGGACTCCATACCGGCCCTTACTATCGTTTCAAGCGGGTCACTGCGCTCTGGTATAACCACAAATAGACGCTTTGTGAGCGGGTGAGCTACATCAAGGCGAGGTAGTTCTGTATCACCATCAGCGTCCAGTCCTCAGAAACACTGGGTATAATGGCTTATATTTCAAGCATTACCTCCCTAAGCTACACCAACGTTCGGACGGCACAGCGTCCTTTTATAGAATTGCTCTACCAGCAATCTCAAGTTTGCACTATTTGTCTAAGATGTACCAGCACACCACCGCCAGTTCATGAATGCAGCAACAAGGGCTGGGCTCTCTCAGCATATTCTCGAACCTGAGTTCAGGGCTCACGTATGTGTTAACGTGAACTACGTCCCGCAGTCGTGCTTACAGGACAGGGTCCCTAGGTAGCTCCTCGTGCTGCCAAACAATATCTACACCTACGGGCACCACCTCAGCTACTGACCCTAGCACTCACCATCGACTTGTTCCCAAAGCACACTCAATAAATCCAATAATGAACACTAGACTACACCACTTCAAAGTGTAAAGGTTTATGATCACGGCGTGGAATGCATCATTGCCAAACATGCACCCTCTGTTCGGTCTCGCAAGACCCACGTGAGGGTACTCTACGTATGTACTTCCTTACCGTTGTAAAGTTACATACAAAATGTGGGGCGTAACTCATCAGGTGCCTACATACAAAACTGTGGGGCTTAACTCATCAGGTGCCTCTGAGACTGCAGGTCTTGCGTCGAATCATTCCAATACGGTTCCTTTTTACCGAACTGCAGATCGTTCATGTGGCAGAAGGCAGCTATCTTCTCTCAGTAGGCTATGCTCTCAGGAGCACTCCCATTCTAGGAATTCTAGTCACGTCGATATTGTATCCCAGCACCTACAGCAGCTTGGCCTTCCCTTCTATGACGAATTTTACACCCCCTTACAGTAAGACCCCACAGCACTGGGGCGTTGCGAGCGATCTCGTAGTCCTTTCATACCTCAACTTGAGGGAACCATCGCCGTCATAAACAGCCTTTAAAGCTGCTTACGCCATATCATCTTCGCGATAGCCCCGAGAATCAGAATTGCTACCACCATCCACCGAGTCAAAGGTAAAACCGTATCGCCGTCTGGGTTCCTTGCCTAGGCAACACAGCCCTGTGCCTCAAAACCCGGTAATTATACACTACCCGTGCTTCAAGGCTTCCTAATGTAGGAGCTCGCTCGATTGTTTCCTTTCTCTTCAAGTGATTCACCCTAATCCCCTCAGCAGGCTTAGATCGACTGTGTGTTTGAAATCTGTACTCGGCTACAGCTACTAGGCGCCGCGATAGCACGGCCGCCATTTTGGAGTCGTCCAGAATACTGCGGGGCCCATTCCGAAGGATCAGATTAGCCTGGACTCCAGCCCACACAGTGCTTTAGCACTGGTCTACTTGATGAGGTGAACCAACGCACCAAGACTTGGTTAAATCTTCAAACCAACAGAATAATCCTACAGGTTACACCCTCTCCAGGGTCTTCCCGAACCGAGCTCAACAAGTCAGGAGTTCGTAGTTGATATCTGAAGGGCTCACAGGCCTTAGGCGCTCAGAAGTAATGCACATCAGACCATCGGAGAACGACCCTCATCAAAGCGTGATTACGTGCTCACCTGACAAATTATACCAACACGGGTTGAATAATTAAAATCTCTCCGCGCTTTAGAAGCAAATCCTTCATGCAGTAGCTAGCTATTAAATTAGTTAGCTTCAACACGATCACGAGGTATCGTCTGGAATCAGCGTACCATATTCAACAGACGGTCTTACGTCTCTGATTCGCCCAAAGTAGACCACCGAGTAGAGTACATGTCACCTCCCTACCATATAAGGTGTTCGGCTAACCATATGAGGTGTTTATGCTCAGCAGCTTCAGAATTTCCTTAATCCTTCAGGGCTCCTTAATCGGAATGTTTGTCATTAAACTTATAGGTCTTAACCTAGAAGTACGACAACTGATGAAGTAGCCGGGACCGTGGCAGACGAGAGGGCTGGAGCGAGTCGAAGCCTAATATAGTCTTAGGCTTTTCAGATTGGATGACAGCTCTTTTTGGATGTACGGCCACAGTTAGAGGCGTGTTGGGGTCTCTAACCTGCTTGCAGCCCTGTTGAAGGTGGAGGCTGAGTAGTCTTCTAGACTGGAGTCTAGACTGTCCCGCAGAAGTTGCGCTCTTGCAACTAGGTACTTGGCCTGGAGAGCCTTAAGCTACAACTACCGATAGTAGCAGGGCCTTTAAGTTTGCTTACCTCCTTGCATTAGATGGAGCATTTGCTGTTAGCTATGTGGGCCCTTGAATCTAAGTATAACTTCGTCCTTACCCGCCTAGATTAAACCTGAGTGCCAAAAAACCGTGGCAAGGTTGTTTTTTCAGAGTTTGGTGGTTTTCCCCTAGTAGAGATAGTCTCGCCTTCGGGAACTACCATCCAGGTCGCAGGAGTAATAAGGTTAGCTAGGCTATAGTCACCATTTCCTGAAGATTTTACGCTGGTTGAACGTGCTTAGTTGCCAGCAAGGCAAGTGATTCAGTCGTAAGGAGACCTTTGCCGTCTCAAGACTCCTCTATTCTGCGGCCAGAGGAGGAACCTTCGGAGTGCTTGAGGGACTAGCCTTATCTCCTAGGTGGAGGTCTCCCTTCCCTTGGAACTGGATGGTATTCTCCCTCGTTCTGGGTTTGTCTTCGGTTGATGTATATGGCCTATTTTTTGAACACTGGTCTCCCAGTCCAGGGAATCATAAAACCCCTTCCTACTCCGCTGTGGGTAGGTCATGCTGTCCGACAGAGGTACTCTACCGGAGTGAGCCACTGCAAATATCCGGAATGTTGCTATGATAGTTTTGTTTTGCAGTGGTGAACGTAGGCAGAGTACCTTTGGAGTTCGTCAGAGCCCAACACCCTTCGTTTTGTGATTTTGATTGAAGGATATTTTTGCTCGAAATTATAGTAAAGGGCCTAGGTAGACCAGGACTTATATAGAGGGCTGACCTGCCGGCCTTTGATGTCCTCTAAAAAAAATCCAAAGTTCTGTCTTCTGCCCATCAGGTAAAAGAACTTTGAGAAATTTGATCAAGTCCTGCTTTTATCACCTTGCGGTGCGGAACTTATAAATTTTACTAAGTTCCTATACCTATACCTATAAGAGCTCAAGACTTAGAATTGGTCAAGTCCCGATGGCCAACTGTGCACTTCTCTGGCTCGTTGGTGGTGCTTATGTGTGCGTTCTCTTGCTGGTGCCGGCGCGCGAGGGGCCGTGCCTGCCTCCCTAGTCTGGCTTTCCTGCTCTTGGTCTGCCTGGGCTTTGGGGGCTGCAGAGGTGAGTTACGCTTATTGTCAGGCTCATCCTCGGTCGAGCTCTTAGCTACCCATGCTTAAATCAACAAGGAGAACATTCCAGAACTCTCAATCTCAAGCCCTAGACTGTCGATACTCTAATGTGGAACTCCACTAGACCATTATTGGGCCTTCCGTCCTGTTCTTTCGGGTTCCTACCTCGCCAGCAGCATCCAAAGGAGTTGGTTAGCTTAGATACGCGGCAGTAGACGGACCAACAGGCCCGTTCCCGTAGAGACTCCGGAACTTACACCCCAATTCTCTATGAGCTACTGTATTGTCATTATGTTAGCTTGATACCTTATACTTAGATGATAGAGGAAAAAAGAAGAAAAAACGGAAGATCTCAGCCACGAGTCGATCATGCATGCACCACGCTAGTGCAATTTAAAGCCGTTGATCTGCGGAGCTCAAGAAATGCTCAGATAATTGAGGTCAGGTCATTGGCCTTAATTTTAATCACATCAGTGAATGGTAGCAGCGGCTGGCCTATGCAAGAGAACTCTATTTACCAAACCCACAGACATAACTTTAGCCAAGTGAAAAAAAAGAGCTATAAATACAAGGAAGTATTAAGCAAACAGCTCACACTAAGCACCAGCACTAGTAAGAAACTTACAGCAGTTATTTCGCATGAAACCAGGGAGTTAAGGAGCACTATGGAAAAAGTAAACTTACGCAGGGGAATGAATCCATGCCATCCCTACCACTAGTGTTAGACTTGTCAGAAGTGGCTGATTTCCAGCCCAAATGTCCAGTTTGTCAAACATTGTACCACTGAGTGTAAACTATTTGAAAAGGGGAAAGAATTTACATTAGTTACAGCCTGTAGAATATTCAGTAATGTTTCAAAAGGACAATACGGGAAGGAAGTCAACCAAGTGGCCACCATCTCACACACACGCGGCGGGCAAAAATGATCCGGGATTGCGCGGGCACTCCGAGGTTGCATCCTGGAGCTGGTATTGCTGGGTCAACGGGAACTCCTCTACACTGCCGACCTGAAATATTTTTCGAAAAGAAGCTGCGATTAATCCCCCTACATCTTGTTGAAACGTTTACCTAGAAGACTCGTCCTGATTAAATTTGTTACAATTTAATTTGGAAGCCCTCGTGAAAATATGATGAGAATATACAGGCCGTACGATCCCCTGGTATTGGTTCTACCCCATGTCAAATTTGCTTGCGGTGGGAAAAAAGGCGTGTCACAAGCATGTTTTCCCAACTTGCTGTGTATGTGCATTGATCCTGCGTGGGGAACCCTCGTTCATGGCTTCTTCGATCATTTTGTCATGTATCTAACCTATACCTATTATAACAATAATTGTTAATAATTCTTTCCTTTCAGTTTTGGCCCAGCGTAACTTCTTCAAGGATCAAGCGTTTGTGAATTACTTGAAGTATCTCCTCTACTGGAAGGAGCCCGAATATTCCAAGTACCTTAAGTGAGTAGGTACATATTAATGTAGCCACTACTTGTTGCTTGGGATATTATCACAGAATCAAATTTGCATAGCTCTTCCAGAATGAAACAATGCTGATCATTTAGCTAGTAGCTAATATGATGCAAATTATTTAATTTACTAGCTACCTCGCAGCATATTTACTCGTGTCACTAGTCTGTGAAGTGTTCATTACAGATTGTATTAATTGCCCCTTTTTCTCAAAATTTAAATTTACAGCAATAATCTCAGCTCACGTGCCCATTATCTTTCCCCCGTCAATTCTGTATCAAGGGAATGCGAGTGTCTGGTGTTAATTTATGGTAATCATTCAAATGAGGACTCAAGGGTGCCGAGTCTACGGATGTCGGGGCCTCCCAGGATTTCAGTGCAGGTACTTTTGTAGTATTGAGCTCACGCACCATACTGCCGCTAACGCAGGCTTGGTGTTGCTTTGCTACAGTGGATTGTAATAACAATTATACTTGCGTTGTAGCTACGCTACTTAGAACATTGGCTGATGCCTCAGAGGTTGAGGATGGACCGTACGGTCAGAGCAGGTTTATTAACTAGCTATTAAAGTTCGCCCATCCTGTGTTACGCAGAGTAAGGTATCGAGAATAACTTCAAAGACAGGCTTTGTCTGTCCCTTGTCATCAAGTTAATATTATTGTTGCTGTATGTAGCCAGTGGATACCTACGGTGTTTATAGTAAGCTGCTGTTGTGAGGTGGTTATATCCATACTACTAAATGTATAGCTAGCTAGGATGCGTTAGCCTAATGTAGGTCTTTCTGAGATTTTTTATGTACTTTACTGCTTAGTTGCTCGTTTGGGTGCATAGGTTCGGCCACAGGGATTGGCGAGTTAGGTACGCCCTTCCCTCATCCTATGTTATGGGAAATAGCACCTCCAGGGAGTCCTTATTGGTTACTTTCACCAGGCCTTCGGGACATATCTTTCCTTCCTGCTCATTCATATTTCTTCCATTTTTATACTCCTATATTTGTCGCTTTCTTCCGTTCTTGCTATTTTTCCCCGACGTGCTATTCTCCTTCACTTCCTTTCCCTGTGATAACTCCCTTGTGCACGGCTTCCATGCTTGTCTTAGCTTATGCAGCGTCTCGTCCTTTTCCCTCTCATAGAACAGCTAAATTGTGCTGATTTATGGAGGCTCAAACTAACTTATGTTATAATAAATGGGTATAATCCTTTTATAATAAAACGCTTGCTATTTTTATTTATTTCGTCTTCACTTTGAATGAAATAGGCGAAAAATAAGCCGGGTTGTAAATTTTGTAAGTCAGTTACGTTTTCGTAGAGATCGATATCAGCTTGCAGAGGATGCTGAAAATTGGATCCTTATCTCTTCTTCTGGATGCACTTCTTGCTTAAACCACTTCTTGAAATCGGGACAGTATGTATGCAGCTTCTGGAGTCCGATTTTATAAGTTTTTTCTCTCAGGTGACGACGTATAAATTCGGCAAATAATCAACGGGGCACTCACGAAGTGATGATTTTCACGGGCAGTAGACAATTATTTCCTCTAGCTTACTCTCTTTCTTATTCAATTTGGTGATGTAGCTTTCTCATCAAGTATTTTACGAGCGCTGGGCAGAAGACAATTATTTCTTCTAGCATTCTGTCTTTCGCTGAGAGGGCATATTTTGCTTCAGAGGCCAAAATTTGAGCACTTCATTGAAGCAGAGAGTTAAGTGTGGAATACGGTATTATGACTGTTGTGGCATTCAAGTTTATTACAGTGTTTTACTTATGATTTTGCTTTGGAAGACACACGTTTAATTAAGAAAGAGGACAGGGAACGTTAAAGAAGAACGAGACTACTACGTTCTTAAGAACGAAGACGTGCTATCAATGGAGAGATGAAGCGCCTATGGGACACCGTGACAAGAAAGACTAGAAGCAGAAGGGTTACAGAAGGAAATAAGAGTTGCTAATAAGCGTGAGCGGGAAAAGGTAGAAACGGCAAGTCAAAGAAAAGAGCAAACATCTCGATTATTGCGTGAAGTTTTTTTCACGCATGGGTCTACTAGTAATATATAATAGCTAATCATAATCTCAATATTTCCTATTCTAATTATTTTACCTACTGTTTTTACTCTTGACTTGCTGTACCCATGCGCACGATCTGGTTTGGGAACATTACGTGCGTGTGTTACACGTTTTTTGTGACATCCTTTATGTCCCTTCTTGCTACACCTGCGGAGTTTAAATACGTTTTGTCATCTCCAAATCATTTTTGAACATTGGGCCCACGATGTATGAACATAGCGAAACTGCTAATTATGCTTGGAATGGTGAGAAAATAGTTTTAGCTGAATTTAAAAGGAATGTTTTGTACAGCAGCATCACACTTTCACACTTGTTACTCTTTTCATTTATCTTGTCAATATGTTGTTTGGCATTCTCCGGTAGACTTGTTTTACTAGATTGAGAATATACAATCTTCAGGAATTCCCAGGCCTTGACATCTATTGCGCTCCACATCCTTTTTCTTTCTCTTTAGGCATTATTCGTGAATCCGATATGTTGTTCAGTGTGTGGAGCTGGAGAAATAGGTACGCTTGTGAAAAGTGAAGGCGCAGAAACTTTCTCTTTCTCCCCTGAAATAAGCTTGACACCATGGGAACCTCCCGCCACTAGTGATCGTGCTTAGGTATGTTCGTGGTTGCATCCCTCTTGTGAACGTTTCTCCATCTCTAGTGGTTTCTAGCCTCTAACTGGGGACAACATCCTCCAGGCTGATGCAACCTAACAGCCACTTAGATTACTTTGAGAGGTTTTGCTCACAATGCCAGACTTTGTTCTGCTTCTCGTCAGAAACCGTGTGTGAAGCGGGAAGTCAGATGATTTGGAAAGTGATATTAACTGAGATAGTACAGCATGGAGTAAGGTTCATTTTAATGGATAAAGAGCGCATTTCTGCAACGTCACTCATCATAAGTACCGCAGTTCTTCCTGAGAAGGTTTGTTTGTTAGGATAGGTAAGTAGGCTGTCTATACTGCTTGTGTTCCGTGAGGTGGGCCGCCATATCATGCGACTCCTACATGCTCCCGTGTGTGTATGTGTGGGGGGGGGGAGGGGCAAGCGGTGCGGAAGGTTTCGTCCACACGGGTGCTTTTTTCTTTAGTCTGCTCGTTTTCCCCGTGTCTCAGAGATGCTTGGGACTTCTTTCTCTCTGTAGTAACACAGTCACGACTACCATACTAATAGAGCTTGTACCTAAGATTTCAATTTGGCTTCACAACGTTGTGCTGCCTTTTTCCGAGATTTATATCTTAGATTGTGTGAATAATGATCGTCATTGTAACTGAAATACGTAGGTAGCGGGAAAATATTGTGATAATACTAACCCGTCTCAAGCATGTGCATCCCACCCGCAAAAGTTGTGAAAATAAATATCCGAATGCTGACTACTGAAGTGTAAAGACTTTGCATATAATGACTTTTTCCAATGCTTAGCCGTAGCTAAACCTTCGACACGCCTCAAATACGTGCCCACTTTGCTCCCTCCAATTATACAGCTTTATTCTGTTCTTGCTCGTTTTTTCCCCCGCCTTGCTGTTCCCATGCGACTTTATCCTGTGTGGGAACATCTTCGTGTTTGGGTTCTATGTTTCTCTCGACATACCCACTATATGTCACTTGTTTCTTCCTCTGTCAAATTGCCGTTATAGTGGAATATAACAATACGGTAATAATAATAATTTTTGTTTTCACCTTGAGTATTCTTACTTGGAAATTTTTTTTTCTTCTCAGGTATCCTATGTGCTTGTACTTCTTAGATCTACTGCAGCATGAAAGCTTCCGGAAGGAAATTGTTAATGGTCAGTGTGCTAAGTACATTGATGATCAGATGATCCTTCATTGGCAGCACTACACGAGGAAGCGTATGAAGATTCTCGAAACAGGTCTGTTTGAAGTATGAAAGATTACTCGTTAGTGGTTTTATCTCTTTAGTAGCATTGCCTAGCTGTATTTATATTTTCTATTCATAAATTGCAATAACTGTGTGTTTCGATCAAATAGGGCCATCCACAGAGTACAGGTATTGTGTTGTCAGTGGTCCATCTTAAAAACTAAGTAGGCTAGCTATGGCAGCAGGTGCCACTATAACATGTGCTACATCACAAGACTTGTGGCAAGTCGAAATTCCACAGAAGAAATACCACCAGATGCCTGGTGTTGGTATGTCAAGAGATTGAGAAATGTTTTGTGAGCCAATATACTTTACTGTAGTACATGTAGCCTTTTTTGGGGGAGTGAAAGCTTACGAGGCTCGAGTTGAGCATTTACTACAAGTGTTTTGTATGAAAAAAAAAAAAAGTAATTGTACGTTTTCTATTTTCCCTTTGATTGATATTGGATGGGCTTAGGCCCTAAAGCAGGTTGTCTACCAGGTAGTAAAGTAGTAAAATGTAGTAAAAAGTAGTAAAATCTGAGAGGTAGTAAAAAAGTAGTAAATAGTAGTAAAATTTGCTGCTCTGTAGTAAATTTATTTCTATTCACTGAGAATAACCGTGATTTGTATAAGTTTATTTCCGCAGGGTAGGCTACTATGGGATACATGGTCCTATATTAAGAGGAGTTGACATTCCTCCGGCCCCAGTCGTCCATTATTTGTTTGTTATCAGTTGTAGTTTAATTATTTTTCCTGCATCCCAGAAGCTAAGAAGAGGTTAGTAATTCTTATGCTCCTGAAGGAATAAAGATGTGTGTTCATTTTGCCACGATCTAGTTATTTTAGCATGGTTTCAGATTATTAATACATATTTTATTTTACAATAAATAGATAGCCAAACAATATTGTTTAATTGGCTGCTGTCACCCAACAACGTGACTTAGGAATCACTATCACAAACAAGCTACAACACAGTCAGCAAGTTGACAAGAGTGTGAAAATGGCAAGCAGAGTACTGGGATTCATCACCAGAAANAGGTACCCCACTTTTTTTTCGCCGAAAAAAAATTGCAAGGTACCCCACTTTTTTTTTTACATTTTGAAATCTGAATTTTCTCCTATCTTATTCCCATAGAGCGTGACAGGAAGGATATAAATATATAAATAAATAAATAAATAAATAAAAACACGACGTGAATTATTATATAGTAGATTAAAACATATGCTTGGGCTACATCGGACAGGTAGCTACCTAGTGCAACCCGACTTGAACATAATGGAAAACCAGGAATCCCGAAGCGCTGCTAAGGAAAATCTAACAGGAAGCTGTTACAGTGCGCTTACATCTTACATGTTTGGAGGCCGACACGATCGAAAGCTGATGCCAGTATGCAATACAAACTGAAAGAGACCCGGACAGGAAACACCGAACTGATGAGTTCGGCACCCAACATTCTCTATAGTGGAAAAGTGCGCGTCAACTGCAGCACCTGTAATGCTCCTAATCACCTTGAGGGCAGGGACGGAAGAATGCAACCTATGCTCCTCAGGAGGGCATAGGATAGGCCATTGGATTAGGTTCGTTTAGGTTCGCCTGCCTATGTTATGAGGAGGAGCCCCTCAAGGGGACCCTGTAGGTTACCTTAGCCGTTAGTTAGTCCTTCGGGACGTCTGTCTTTAGTGCCCACTTGCCTTCCTTGCAATTTTATGCTCCTTCTGGTATTACTTTCGTCATTTCTTTCTCTTCTTTCCCGATTTGCTGTTCCCATGCGCGTTGATCCTGTGTAGGAAGTTAGGAACACCAATGTATGTCTCTCATTGTTGTACACCTTATAAAGCACACAGAATACAGCCACCCTTCTCTTATGGGACTGATTCACCAGATTACGTGCAGCACACAGCCTGCTGACTGAACTAACAAGTCGGTCCAGCAGACGCAAGGGACTGTCGGCAGCTGAAACCCAGACCGGTGAGCAATACTTCAACACTGGCAGCTAAACATAAAAGCATCTGCGGACTACATCTTTGTCACCAAACACAGAATTTACCTAAAGCAGAATCTCAATCTTACCGAAAACGCGGGACATAAGTCGCCTAGTTTGCGGCTTAAACGTAAGCTCGTTGAAGACAATGCCAAGAATCTCCATGGAGCTAAACCCCAGGAGCAATGTGTCCTCTATCTTGAGTAGGGTTGGCTGGTTTAAACCAAATTAAAAAAAACATTGTTTAAACCAATCAAAAAACATGATTTTTTGGTTTATTTGATTTTTATTCGATTTGTTTTGTTTTATTCATAAATTATGCTTGTGACAAGCCAAGGACGTCAGAACACGCCCTTTTTCTCACCGTAAGGGAACTTGACAACGTTAGGACTTAGGCCCAGGGGAGCTAATGGCCTTCACTCTTGATAGACTTCACAAGTGGAAATCATTACCATATATGGCAATAAAAGTAGTCTTAAAAAGCGTTTCAATTCAAAGTAGGATGCTTAATCCTAGTCTCTTTTCTTGAAATGTTTTCTAGGTCGTAGCCGGGCACAGGTGGCGGCCTTCGCCACTTCAGCCAGCGGGGCGAGCAGCCACAAGGTCCCGGTGTCAGCCAGGCGGCTCTCCGCCACGCAGCCAGTCCGAGCTTACCTCGGAGGCAGCACTGGCCTGCCTCTCCATGCCCACGTAACCGCTTGGTGGCGACGGGGAGGAGGGAGGAGTCACGGTGTCAAGTTACTTTCTGGTGAGAAAAAGGGCGTGTTCCGATGCCCTTGGCTTGTCACAAGCATATTTTCTCACCTCCCGATCACTTGACACCGTTAGGACCTATTATTTTTAGGCCCGAAAGGATAAAAGTTGGCTGAAGGAGCGACCAAGGATCAAGATGTGAGGGCAGATATATTACTAGACGCTCAGAATATCAAAGTCCACTAATCGCAGAGTTGACTTCAAGTAACGCTAGATAGAAGCTTGTAGGTAATCAGGGGGGAGTGGTAATACAGTGAACGTGGCAGGAGGTTAGCTGCCTGCTTGTGCGTTGTGTGGGAGGTGAAAATGTTGAGCAAAGCCCTACGGGAAGGGAAATTCCGACCCCTCCCCCGTTTTGTAAAAGGCAACTACGGCTCTCAGAGGTCAGTAAGGCCGTATATGAAGGGCTCGGAAGTTCGAGTCCGTGAGGAGCTCGAAGGGGCGAAGGTTTGAGTGAGAGCGAGTCTTTATCGTAGATTGGCGTAATCGTATATGCAATATCTTGGATCCTGTTGTTGATAGGTTCTGTAGAGGCCTCTAGGGAGGCGCTTGGTGGAAGCCACGGAGTCACGATATGGAGTAACCTTTCAAGGGACTAGCGGAGCTAATCCGGAGTTATCGTCTTCAAGGAACGGAGGTAACGGTAGCTTGGTTACGCCCTCAGATAACTTGTCCGAATCGGCTTAGCGAAAGTAGGGCACTTGATCCCTGAACAGCTGATCTTTCGTTGATCGAGGATCGTTCAAAAGCAAACTTTTTGCCGGAGAAGCTGGTGTCGTAAGATGAGGTGTACTCGAGGCCTGAGTGCCTCATAGAAATGTCACTAGCTCCTGTGGAGCCTTATGGATCAAGGAAGTTACGATCGGAGAAAGCCGAGGTAAGGAGTAGAGGCCGACTTCTAGTGTGCTGGGACTGAGATCTGATAGGGTTGAAGATAGCTGTCCTAGAGGATCTCAGCCTGACGGAGGTGACACCTCGCTAGGTGTAGGAAGCAGGATTAGATTAGATAGGCGGCAGTAGACGAACCAAAAGGCCCATTCCCAAAGAGACACCGGGACTTACACCCCGGCCCCCTATGAGCTATTGCCATTATGTTAGTAGGATGTAAAGGAATGGAGANTCCGGTCCCAGACGCACCTTCGTTAACTTTAGGAAAGCTAACTGGGAGGAGTTCACTCGCGAGTGCGAGGAACTTATTACCTCCCTCCCACTCCCCTCCTCCTGTAGTGGCGGACTGAGGGCCCTAAATCGGGCCCTTTTATCAGCTGCTAAGCAGCACATCCCGGCCGGTCATCGCAAGGAATATATCCCTCGACTCACTCCGGACGCCAGAGACGTCATCTCCCGTCGCGATCACCTTCGTTCCACCTCTCCCAACGACCCCTCCCTTCCTCAGCTACAACAAGAAGTGGATCGCCTCATCTGCGGTGCGGCCCAAGAGGCCTGGAAACAAACGATCCAAGAGCAACCCCAGTAAATTCTGGTCTCTGCTCCGCTCACTATCAGGCAAGCAGTCCTCTGTCCCTCGCAACCAGCCTATATCTTTTGGAACTCACAGGCTCACACACAACGGCGATATAGCCAGGGGCTTTTGCAAGCAATTAACTGCCACCTCTCCCCCCTGCTCTAGATACCCCGCCCAGACTGGCCAGGCGTTTACTTCGAAAGCGCCACCCTATTGCCCACGGTTTCTCCCCTTTCACTCCCGCTCATGTCCGTGAGTGCTCTCTAGTTCTGTTCTTCTTCCTTCCGGACATTTTTGTTCCCATATGCGTTGAGCCTGTGTGAACCCTCTCCTGCATGGCTTCTAATTATGTGTCTACATCCTCCATATCCCTTATTTTTCCTCCCCAATTTCATACTTCTACTTGCTCATGCTTTATTCTGTTCTTCCTTTTCTTTCTCGCCTTGCTATTCCCACGAGTGTTGATCCTGTGTGGGAACACGTTCATGCATAGGTTTCTCGTTTCTGTCGATATACTATACGTCCCTTGCCCTTCCCTCTAATATCGTTCCGCTTGGAAATGGAGGCATAAACGTTCTGATTATATAACTTATTTCATACTCATTTAGGTCACCGTTGTAATGAAATGTAGGTTAAAGCCATATAATACAATAAATACTACAATAATATAACTGCCGGTTTGTCGTTTGCCTTGGGGAAACAAATGGGTTGTGTGATGAAGTAAGTTGCTCGTGCGACCGAAGCCAAGCAATGGGTGCGCTGCCCATCCTTGCCCGAGAGCGCGTGTGTGTGTGTGGGGGGGATGGTGGGGATGATGGTGGACGCCTGGTCTACCTGCGTCTAGCCATCACCTCTAGTCTCTTGAAATCCCCAGGGCGCAGCAATACGACTCAAGCAGAATCCGGCTGCCCCGAGCAGCATCCGTACCTGCCGGACAGAGAGGAGTTCATTTACTGTATTTTATATTATATTGTTGGCTTCAAAGTTGCGTTAGTAAACTTTCCTTGCCAATGCCGACAGCCCATCAAGGATGGCAGGTATGGCGACCCAGTCACCTAGAGATCTGAAGGATCAAATAATACTCTGTAACTAGGAGCAATGTTTGCTGCATACAAATGACACCAGGTTCTGTTCCACCGTATGCTTCAGAAGTTCCTGAAATCTCGAGCAATCAGGTCATATTCTGGTTTGGTTTAAATATGACCGTGCTTTTGTTTACATATGGTACTACCTATATATTTTTTAACCTTTGTTGGAACAGGTGCTCAGTCTACACCTGGCAATATCCCAACATCTGGTGGTGGAGGTTCTGCGATTGGGTCTCCTGCCCATCCTCTGCATGCTGCCCCCTTGGCCACCTCTGCAGGTATAACCCTATGTGGCTTGTTGTAAGATAGCGAAAATATATAGAATTGACTACGGTCTTTTGACGAATGTGCGAGCCAACAACATGTTAGCTCTGCACTCACCAGCTTAGCTGTCGCTTGCACAGTAGCTATGATGGTACCTAAATGTTTGATGTCTTGTAGCCGACCTTCTTTAGTTTGTATTTATGTTGGTTTTGTCCCTTCAGATGGCTCAGGGTGAGCCATAAGGTGAAGTTGGTTAAGTTCACCCTTTCTAAGTTTGGAAAGTCTTACCCTCCAGGAGACCAGAGTTTTATACTTTGCTCATTATAGCAGTAGCTACCTAGATCTTCTGGACTGTGGCTGAATAATTCCTCATGAAATAAGTTGTTGCAGAACAGCTTCTTACCGACACTTCACTCAATGGACACATCTGAGCGATGGACATTTTGCCACGGAGGCATTTCAGAGCAAAAACTATTTTGCACACAGATATATTACAGTAAAGGACATTTTACCTTTAAATTAATTAATAGTTGATTCAGGTACAAGCAAAACAGAAGAATTGTCTCTACTGCAAATAAGAAATGCTTGTGTTTGTGGGAAAGCTTAAGGGGATCAACCCAGCGATTTTGGTCAAAATTATAATTTTTTTTTTTTTTTTTTTTGCTGAAAAAGAGTCCTTGGGTAGTGGGAATATGTGTCCCAAATTATTATAGCGTTACGGTCTTTGTAACCCCACAAAAAGGGGCCCCCCATGCCCCATTTTGGGGGCATGGTGGGTCAAAATTATCTGTTTTAGACAGATTGTTCTGAAATTTGCACAATATATGTATTTTTGAAAAAGAAACACATTTTCTTCCCACAACTTTTTTGATTTAGGCCTTAGTTTTTGAGATAATGGGCAATATATGTACAGTAAACTCTATATAACTCACATCTTATATACCGGACTCTCTATATAACGGAGGATTTCATGGCCCTACTGGACTACTCTTTATATACCGGAATCGTACGGTATAAAAAGAGAAAGTCCGGTATAGAGAGAGGGGTCCCGGATCTTGCCGGACTATTCTCTATCCATCCGGAATACATAATCCGTTATAAAAAGAGAACGTCCATTGCAAAGAGAGAGGGACGCGGAAGCGACAGCACTGTGGATGAGTCATTGCTTGCTTCGAAGTGGCGCAGTCATTGCTTGCTTCGAAGTGGCGCTCGCTGTCTGGAGAGCAGTCTCTTCGCACAGCGGCCGAAAAACCTGAATTAACCAGTTTTTCCGTGCTAATTTCCGCTCCATAGAAATGACGCCAAAATATTCCGTACACAGTGCAGAGCATCTTCCAGTTGCGGCGTTTTTCTCTCTGTGCGGTTCTCATACTTACATTGTCAGCATATATGAACTGTACTGCACAGTACATACATAGATTACTGTACATGTACTTATTAATTGCAGTAGGTGTGTTTTAGCTATACTGTATCGTATTTAATACATGTATGTATTAGTACTACTGTACCTACCATGTGAACAGTAGCCTATGTTGAGCATTGTGTGAGTGGAAATTTTTTGTTGAAATTTGTAGCACAGTACCGTACAGTACATACATGGACCTACTACATACACTCGTGTTTGTAGTAGCTACGTACAGTACATAGTAAGACGGGAGAGGAAAGGAGAGCAAGCATCTTCAGCACAGCAAAATGGTAAGTACCGTTTGCATGTACAGTACACTGTATTGTACTCATTTTTTACTTTATGTACTGTATCTACAGTATGCACAGAATGTACTGTACAATATGTACTTTTTATATTACAGTAAATACTGTACATACGAAATTCATTATTGCAAACATATACTGTACATACAGTACTGTCTGTACTGTAATTTATGATAGATAGCTACTGCACTCCGGAATCACTCTTAAACAATGTTATTTTGGGCCATACATATGTCGGCTTCCGGACGAATCTTCACACAACGGAATACTCCGGTGTATAGCGATAAAAGTCCGTTATATAGGGATCTCTTTTTGAACCGGAAATCTCCTTATAACGGACGAAAAATTTCTGAGACTCCCCCGAGGTGTCCGTTATATTGGGAGTTTACTGTATGTATATATATCAGTATATCATATATTTTTGCCTAGTGTGTAAAATGTGATTTCTCTACCTAAAAAAGAATAGAAGTCAATAAGTTCTCATGCTAGGACAAAAACAAAGACAGTTTTTGAATCCTTGAAACATTCCTTACATAACTACGCAGCCGGATTTTTCATTTTTGCTCTCATATTTTTTTCATCATAGCTCAAAACATGCAACTTTGCTTTTTTTTACTAGGTATATTTCACTTAGCGATCGAAAATTGCATATCATAAGAAAACGAAATGGAAAATCCGGCTGTGTAGCTTTGCTAGGAATGTGTTAAGGATTCCAAAACTGTCTTTGTTTTTGTCCTAGCACGAAAACTTATTGACTTCTATTCTTTAGAAATTTCAAAAAAATATGTATGCCTATATATACAGTAGGCTACCGTCCAAAACTAAGGGACAAATGTTCAAAACTGCATAACTTTTTTCTAATCATGCCAGGTACTTCTTCTTATGCACACTATTAGCCAGTAAGATGTTGATTATTGTGTTGAAATATGAGACATGTATGAAAGATAATAAAAAAGTTATGAACGAAAGGCTTTTCTCTTGGAATTTATAATGCCCAAAACTAAGGGACATAGAGGAAAAAAATGCATTCAACTCAATATTTTGCTAGAAATATTTAGTAGAGTGGTGGTGAACAATCAATATTTGGTATAAATAGTCCCTTGCTTTCGAATACAGCTGCACATCGTCGACCACATGACCGAATGAGACTCTGACAATCTTCAACAGTAATTTTCGCCCATTCCACGTGAAATTTTATCCAAAGATCTTCTGTATTGATGGGATATCTTGACATAACTTTCACCCCTAGTGTTTTCTAAAGATTCTCGATTGGACGTAGGTCAGGACTTTGTGGTGGCCAATCCATAACCTTGAGATCTCGCTGATCAAGGTAGCTCATGACTGTCTTTGCCTTGTGGCAGGAGGCATCGTCTTGCATGAAGATAGGGCTGGGGACACCTGAGTTTACAATATTAGGCACGACAATACCTTCCAACAGATTTTTATACACCTGAGCATTCGCACTGGTTTGCAAACGAACGAGGGGCGATGTCCCTTGACTAGAGAACACACCGAAAACCATCACGGTCCCGCCGCCAAACTTCACAGTCTTCTTAGTGCAATTCACACTTAGTTTCTCACCTTCACGTCTTCTAACAAAGTTCTTACCGTCATTACCAAACAAATTGAACTTGTTTCATCACTGAAAAACACTCTAGCCCAATTTTCATGGGATCAGTTTACATACTTGTTTGCAAATTCTATTCTCTCTCTCTTTTTTTTGTTCCTGGCACTCACAAGCGGTTTCTTCTGTGGGCGTCTTGCAAATAACCCTATTTTTTGAAGGCGCAGAGAAACTGTTTGACGTGAGACGTGCATAAAAGTTGTGTCATTAATTTCTCTACTTATCGCAGCTGAATACTTGAAACGACCCTTCAATGACGTACGCTGGATGATTCTGTCCTCTCTAACTGATGTTTTACGGGGCTTGCCTGCTTTTATAGGGGTACCAATGCAACCGATTTCATCGTACTTCACTATTCTGCCCACAACACTTTTCGAACTGTTTACCTTCTCAGAAATTTCTCTAATAGTGAAGTTATTCTTGTGCAACTTGATGATATCTTGTCGCAGGGTATAATCAACTCTCTGATGTGGTGCCATCATGTAACGAACAGCAATGTCTACAAATGGCAGTGTCAAACTTTGTCTTCGATGTAAATAAAGAAATAAGGACTGGAAAAGAAATTGACTAATTTTTCTTTTCATGTCCCTTACTTTTGGACGTTATAAATTTAAAGAGAAAAGCTTTTCGTTCATAACTTTTTTATTATCCTTCATACATGTCTCAAATTTTAACAAAATAATCATCTTACTGGCTAATAGCGTGCAGAAGAAGAAGTACCGGTACCTGGCATGGTTAGAAAAAAAAGCTATGTAGTTTTGAAAATTTGTCTCTTAGTTTTGGACGGTACTGTATATATATATGTATATTGCGCATTATCTCACAAACTAAGGCCTAAGTCAAAAAGTTGAAGTTGCAAAATGTGTTTCTTTTTCAAAATTACATGTAGGTACTTTGCAAATTTTAGCACAATCGGTTAACAAATGAAAAAGTTTGCTGAAATCTGGGTTGATCCCCTTAATCTGTTCATTTACAGTAAAAAAACTTGAGAAAATACTTTACTGATGAAGCCTTATTAACTTATTAAGATGTGATCTTTAAGATGCCGTTTCACTAATAATAGATTTCTTCTGTTTCTCATCAGTCATCAGTAATGTTGCTCCCGATATTTCTGCCAATAACTCCGTGTGCATCTGCTGTGAACCATGTCATACTTTGGCTAATTAGCTGTCTGAAAAATGTCCTACTTAGTACTTATATTCAGTTTAGCCTATTTCTCAAGCTTCATTTTTATCAACTCATCAACCACGAGCGTAGCGAAGAGGGGTGATAAAGTTTTTGTTGAAGATTCAAGTATATTTGTGTATAAATATTATATATATATTTATGCATCACGCAACAAGAATCCCGAGTGCCTTCTTCGCAGGGGATGTAGCATCTAGCCGCAGTTCCTGCTGAGAATGTTAGTTTTGTAGAGTTAGGTAGGTACTCTAAGTTTCCCCTTTTGTTCCGCGAGGTGGGCCACCAAATGGTGGTAAGCGACTCATCCCATGGGACTCCAATCTGCTCACGTTTGGGGGGCCGCGGAAAGGACCCCCGCACCAGTGTTCGCTTTCTTCTGTCTTCTTCTCTTTCCGTTTTTCGCCTCCTCTGCGCCGCACGGCTGAGCGATTTCGTTCTATCGAGCCGTGTGGAGTTGGAGATGCTGGCGCCTGGTTTCCTGGAAGACATGGTGCACCTGGCCAAGATTGTTCCAATAGAACTCCTTTGAGTTCGACTTAACTTCTAAACTATATCATACAAAATTGGATCGCTATTATATAGTCTTTGTATCTAATACGGCGGAAAAACCCACAAGATGATAATATATATTTATCACCCACGAACGAAGTGAGAGAGGTGATAGTGTTTTGTTGAAGATTTCGGTATATACCGGGCTTTGTAAAAGTCCTGACCTGTTTTAATAATTTACCATCCGAAGTTTGTAAAAGCTTTTTTTATAATGAAATAAAACAAGATTTCTAATGTTTTAGTTTATTATCATCTAAACAACTTCGCTATTCAATAGGACCTCCATTGGGAACAATGACACGCCCTAATCGTGGTCGGAAGCCCGTACACACATTACGGACGTAGTCCTTCCTCATCTGGGCCCAATTGCGGTTCACAGAGGCTTTCAGCTCCTGAATGTTGTTGTAGCGATCTTTGCATCCCTTACTCTCAATATGCAGCCACACGCTGTAGTCCAGAGGATTGAGATGAGGCGACTGTGAGGGCCAGATGTCTTTGGGCCAGAAAGTCATGTTTTGGCTCATCCAGTTGCGGACGGTTTTCGACGTATGCGCTGGTGCACCATCTTGCGAAAAGACATAATCTCCATCTTTGACGATTTTTCTGATCCACGGAAGAATTTTTTGGCCATGATATCCCTGTATTCAGCCCCTGTCAACCTGTAACCGCCCTTGAACCACACTGGAGGCATCTTTTCTCCATTGGAGGCCACAACGCCAAGCATCATCACAGAGGCCGGATGCTTTGTTGTGGAGACATAACGAACATCAGAGATCTCTTGGCCAAAGCTCACACCTCGATCGTTCTGTTTGTTGAAAACAGGATCCGCGATGAAGGTCTTCTCATCTGAGAAAATGATGACTCGATTTCCATTACTTTTCAAGTCGTTAAGAAGGCGGGAACATCGCTCTTGGCGCTTTTTAACCAAGTCAGCAGTTAGCAGCGGTCTTCTCTGACGCTTTAAGCTCTTTCCACCTTCACTCTTTACACGGTTGACACAGAAATCATCTTCTTCTTCGCAAATTCAGTCATTTTGAGTTTTGGATCATTTTCGAAGGTTCTTCGAACATTCTTCCGTTGAATAGCTTGTGGTCTGCCTGAACGTGGTCGATCTTTGAAGTTTTCATTATTCTTGAGGCGGTTTTCGACCCGTTTCACCGTTGATAAACTGACATTATACAACCTAACAATATCCGCCTTTTGGTGACCCGCGAAGGAAAGCTGCTATCTTTATCCTTTTTGTTTCCATTACCAACAATTTATAAAAATGAGCACTGTTACCTGTTAGTATATTATCTGAAATAGTTTAGGAATTAGTCATTGCCAATAAAATTTCATCAAGTCTTTGAAATGAGTTTCACACTTTGAAAATACAAGACAGGTCAGGACCTTTGCAAAGCCCGGTATATTTGTAGAGATACTGTATATATTTGTAAATATATATGTAGCTATATACCATGTGTTTCAAATTAGCAGTATAAAATTAGATTATAAGTAGGAAAATGAAGCCATTTTCATGAGAGACAAAAATTTCAAAACTCCATAGTTTTTGAGAAATGACCTGAAATAGAATAGGTACTTGAGGGGGAAGTACCCCAACTTTTTTTTTTATGTGCCGATTTCAACAAAACTTGCTACAGATATGTAAAAGTGAAAATAAATTTTGGTTAGACTAGTTGGCTTTTTTCATTTTTTAGCATTGGAAACGAGATATTGAAGAAAACACGAAAGTTGGGCTGGAGAAAATCTATCTACCGTAGTCCTACAGTTTTTGAGCTACTGAGATGAGTTTGGTCTCAAAATAAGCGGAATTTGATTCTCTACAAACATAATCTTGGGTTTTATGATCGTCGAATTAGGAGACTACTAACAGCACTCTTTTGAGGAAAATTTTGATGTAGGAATAATTTTTTAGTTTGAGAATTTTCTGAAAAATTTTTTTCGCCGATCATAAAACCCAAGCGCCTATTTGTAGAGAATCAAATTCCACTTATTTTGAGACCAAATTCATCTTTTTAGCTCACAAACTGTAGGACTAGATAGGTTTACCTCAGCCCCTCCTCTCGTGTTTCCTTTCAATATCTCGTTTTCTATGGGAAAAATAGAAGAAAGCACACGAGTCTAACCCACGTTTATTTTAAATTTTACATATCTGTACAAAGTTTCGTTCAAACCGGCACATAAATGAACAAAAAAAGTTGGGGTACTTCTCTCTCAAGTATTTCAGGTCGTCATTTCTCGAAAACTAAAGAGTTTTGATATTTTTGTTGCTCATGAAAATCGACTCATAGTCCATTTTTCTATTTATAGTCAAAATTTGTACCTCTTAATTTTGAAACACCCGGTCTATTGGTCTGTCCACACAAAAAGTGGTAGGAGTTAAGCCATGTTAACAATTTTTTTGCAGGGAGTTAGGTGGATTGACCTAGATGTGACCCATGCCAAAAAACTTGGCTTAGCTGGCCATAAAAAATGACGGCGCTGAATTTGCCTCCACCTCAGCAGATCGTCGAGGCTTTCTATCTTCCCTCTTTTATTATTGAAGACCTAATTATTATTATATTCACGCCACAAGGGGATCCAGTATTCCCTGTGCTTGTGGTGGAGATTCACCCCACAGTTTGCATTTATCAGCAAAAGTGTCCCGTGCTTTCTCAGGGCTTCTTGTTGGGCGAAGGCAATTAAGAGCAAACACCGGACGCTTGAGTTAGAAAATGCTGCTTGTCTACAACTTGACGGTCTTTTTTTTATTATAAAGACAGCCTCGCTCCACGACCGCGATATTCTCTGGCTTATAGATTTAGTTGTGCGCATTGTTGTGTGTTGGAATACCCTCAAGAAAGATGTTAGGCTCTAGCTATAGCTCTGCATTCCGGAAGAAGTAGCAACAAATGAACCACTGGATGCCCCCTGTCATTCAGCCTGATGCCTCCGTGCAAATCAATGTGGTGTGTGAGTAGAAGACCAGGACTTTCCTTTGTTGTGGCCAGATAAACAATATACGGTACCTACGTGTGTGTACTTACTTTCAGTTAACATTTTGTGTTCTCATTTTATCTAAATTTTCTACCCGGGACTATGTTGCATCAAATATTTGATTTCTATTACTTGTTACTAGAACGTAACTTGTGGTGGAATTGTAGCACTTCGATGCGTGTGTGATCCAATGATATTGTAACTTTGTTTTCTTGCTTTTTATCACCTTACGACCATAGTAAGTGGTGGTAAATTATTGTATCCAGTGGTCGTTTTAATATTTTATTTAGCAATGTTTCGAATGCATGCAGCAGTTTTTCTTTAAGCGGACGCAGCATTAAAAATTTCGTAATGCCATCGGTCACGCGCTACAAGTGCATCATACAAAGGCCTAAAGGTCAGGTATATTCGCCCCTTCTGTGTTACGGGGAGCAGCGCCCCATGAGGACCCTGCAGGTTACATTAGCCTTAGCTAGGCCTTCCGTGCCCACTTTGCTTCCCTTAGTTTCAAGTTGCGTACTCCCACTGGTCAGTTTTTCTCTGTACTTTCTGTTCTCTCCCGACTTGCTGTATCCGTGCGCGTCCATCCTGTGTGGGAAAACCTTTGTTCATGAGTTTCCCGGATCTTTTGGCATGTTCTATGTCTCTTATTTCTTCCTCTGTCAGGTCGTTGTTGTAGTGGAAACAGAGACTTAATCTATTCGAACTTATAATACCTCTCTTTCTTTTCGTCTCTTAGAACAGCTAATTTGGACTGGTAAGGGAGGCTTAAGCTAACCTATAAAATAATAGTACTACAAAGTTTACTGTACAATGTCGGCAATAAGACAATAATATATACTTTTCTCCTTCTAATTCACTGGAGAATAATCGGGTTTGACGAAGAATGTTAGGTGTACCGTACTGTAGGTATATTCTCTTCAACCTTGCGGCTGACACAAGGCACGCACTTGCGCATCTGCTGCAGGAGCGTTAGTTAGTTGTACCGGTACTTGACTACCCGAAGCTGGTTGAAAGTTTCGCCCATCGTATGTTAAGGGGAGCAGCGCGATACTCCTACAGATGATCTCGCTTTCAGAGGTCTATGCTGGCGGGCCCTGTCCCTCTCAGATTATGTATGGGCCTCACGAACCCAGGGGCTGCTCTGTGTGCCTTTCCACAGGGGATGTTGTAGCTGGCCGCAGCTCCTGGTGACGAAGTTAGTTTGTAAGGTTAGGTAATATCTCTATACTCCCCCTTCTGCTCCGCTAGGTGGTCCGCTGAATGGTGATAAGCGACTCATCCCATGGGGCTCCTAGCTGCTCCTGAGTGGAGACCCACGAAAGGGACCTTCCGCAATGGTCTTTCTTTCTTCTGTCTCATCTCTTCGTTTTTGTTTCTTTGCCGTGTGCGGCGTAGCCGAGCGAAATCGTTCGGCCGTCTCCTGGAGGTTGGAGATGCTTTGCGTCATGTTTCCTGTCCGTAGTAGCGTACTGACCCCTTCAGTCCATACAACTCATCAGAGTTCGTCGCAAATTATCGTAAGACCTTCCTGCTGAAAAGCCGAGATGAAAATCATTGAGAATTGGGTGCGAGAAGGGTGCATTGCTTGCTGCGTTAGTTATATGTAGGTTTGGCAAGTTTTTTCTCCTGACTTTCTCTCATAAAGTTTAGTCACAGAAATAGTTGGGCGCGATATAGACAGTGTGTCCCTCATGGATGCGCTAGTAAAGTTACTACTACCATTGCCGCAGATATTTGCCTCTGTTCTTCTTTTCCAACTTCTGTTCCCACGTGCATTGATTCTGTGTGGAAACATCCTCGTGCATAGGTTCCACGTTTTTATCGACGTACTTTACTATGTGTCCCTTCTTCTTCTTCTGTGGTGCTTGAACTACTCAATATACCTAAGGTAGAAACTTCTCTTGCCATGCCCTAGGTATGTCTGTCTGCCTCTTCCTTTTCCTTTCGTAGAACAGCTATTGCATGAGAGACTTTAACTAACCTATAGGCCTGCTGTAGGATAATAATGTCGGACGAATGCGGCAAAGTTCATAATAGTGCTGTTCCATTGTGTGAGCGGCCACGGACCAATTAATTACAATGGAGCCTTGTGTTCAACTGCAGGGAACCAGAGCCCCGCGGCCACGAGCGTGAACCCCTCCATAGCACACACGGCCCTCACATCTGCTGCCCCAGTGAGCAGCAGCAGCAGCAGCGCCCCTGCAGCCAATCAGTCTACTGCTGCTCTTACCAATGCTAACTTAAGCCCTGCCTCCCTGCTGCCTGGTCAGATGCTCGGCACCAGCGCAGTGGCTCTTGGCGCTGCAAGCAACAATATTCTCCCCTCAGCCGCGGGGGGCGTTGCAGCCAACACGGGTGTCATGGGCTCGCCTAGAGTTTCCTCTCCCGGAAATTTGTCCCCCGCCGGTGCCCTCAATGGACATTCCCAAAAAATGCAGTGATTTTTATGCAATTTTACGGGACATAGCTTTGTGGTACGGACGTTATCTTGTGTTGCCTAATTAATTCTTGCCTTGTGTAAGCTCGGTATATACATCGTGAGTGCAAAAACTAATATAATGTGTTACAATTTTTGTTTTTGAGACGTAAAAACACTCCTTACGTGTACATTAACGTATAAACTTGTATGTGTTGGTGAAAGTGAAGGAACAGTTGTGGAGTCGTTTTTTTGCTGACATTGCGACAACAAACTGAGCAAGTGTGTTGTGTGCCGCGCTATAACTATGTTAGTGAATGCCGCTGTGTTGGAGTAAGTAATAAAGTTTTGTGCACTGTCGTCTTATTAATATTATACGAGAAACTGTTTATCTTTTGCAGAGTAGTTGGGAGCGTAACTTAAATTTATATATCTAGGTGGAGGTTATGCAAATGGTTGTAATAAAAACTGTGGCCTAACAGTGTCGGGACCATTGGACAAGTTGTTGCATAAGTGAGTCATGGCAGATCCTGTAGCGCTCAGTTACCACGATACTCTTCTGAGGGAGTCAGACCTGCAGCTGCTCAAGGGGCGCCATTGGATCAACGATGCGGTCATTTCCTTCTGGCTGGAGTATCTGCAGAGGACGATGTTCCCCGACCAGAGCCGTGTGCTCTTCATCAGTCCCGAGGTGACGCAGCTGCTCAAGATGAGTGAGCAGGAGGAACTCTCAGTCTTCCTCGACCCTCTGGAAGCCAACTACAAGGACTTCATTCTCTTGCCTGTCAATGACAGCAACAACACGATGGCGCCTGGTGGCAGTCACTGGAGTTTGTTGGTCTTCAGCAAGTTTGACTCCAAGTGGTACCACTACGATTCGATGAAGGGCTCAAACCACCAGGACGCTCGGCGCCTCGTACAGAAACTCAACAGGTAACTTTACAGTTTTGGTTAGCTGTGTTCAACGGTTTGGAATCGCTTTACTAGTAAATGACTTACACTAGGCCTCGCACTATTATACCAACTTATCTATAGATACTTCATGTTCTCTCTGTATCCAATGTTCCTACTTGTCTGTCACAAAATCACTATTTGCTACCTTTACTGAATTAATGGAAAGCACAAAAGTGAAGGCATGACGATAATCCCCTTCAGAGGAATGCAATAAAATCACCCATCGCCCTGTGGCGAGGTGGCGTAGCCTTCAGGCAGTTAGGGTCGGGGCCAAAGCTGCCCTGAAAGATATGAGAAAGGAAAATATCTTGTGTATGCAGTTCATTTGGAACATGAAATCGACACGCGTCTTCTCTAAATATGTCAACGTCAACCAAATTTGTTCGTTTACTTTCAAATTGGTGTTCTCTCTTTCCTTTCGTCTGGATGTCACCGCCTTCCCTCCCCCCTTCCTCCCACTCAGGCGAGGCAAAGGATGATCCATAGGGATTGGTTAGTTAGGTTTGCTCATTCTATGTTGTTGGGAGGAGCGACCTAAGGGGGTTGCCATTAGCTAGCTCTTCGACACGTCTGTCTTTTGCTTCCTTCCGATTTCATAATCCTACTGCCCTTCATTTCCTCTGTTCTCCCTCTTCTTTCTCGACGTTGATCATGTGTGGGAACACCTACGTGCATTGGTTCCACCTTTCTATCGACATGCTATTTGCCGCGTATGTTCCTTGTTTCTCGCTATGAGGTCGCCGTTCTTGTAGAAACCAGAAACGGAGGCTTAAAGTAACTTATCGACGTACTTTATGCCCCGTCTTGCTTCCCCCATTCTCTTACTAGAGGATCTCCCGCGCAGCACCGCGTCCCCTGGTAGGGACGATGAGCGTATCATAGCAGTCATAGCGAGAAGACTCGCGACGGTACCAACGCACAAGAAGCACGGAGGCAAGATTGCTTGTGGTAGCATACGAGCGAAAGTACAGTAGCTATAGGTAATCAACTAGGAAGCTAGAAAGAGGTCATAGCTACAGTATATCTCAGTCTTAAACAGTGAAGCCCTGATTACTTAAAATCTTGGAACGCACCATAGCGGGAGCTCAGGGACATCCTTTGAAGCTGGCTCGCCCAGACTTTGGTACTGAGCCAGGGGGGAGGAGGTTTCCGTCTAGGTGTGCCAGGCTCTGGAACTCTTAACCGGAAGTAGTCGTGTTCTCCGATCGGAGTCTTTGCATGTCTTAAAGGGACGTCTTGCTTGTCACTTGGAAAGCTGTTGTTTGATTTTGTGTGATCTCTGTATGCGTTGGCTTCCTTTGACCTGCTGTGGATTTGTCTGGCTTGTTGGCTGTGCTTCCCTTGGGAGTTTGTTGCATTGCTGGGCTGTGGTCATTGTTTTGGCGAGAGAGGTTGGAGACTCCGCCATGGTTTGTTGGGTGACCGGCTGTGGGAGTGTGGGTAGTCTTGTTCATTTGGATGGGGTTGTTGGGTGTTGCCGTTGTGGGGAATTGTGTGGTGATGGTGGTACCACTGCGCTGTAGGGTTACTAAGAATGCTTTGCTCTCTGCCATGGTGGTGATTACCCCGTGCTACCTGCCCTTGCTGTATTTTTGCTGTCCTGTGGGTCCATCCATATGAGTGTGTGTTGTTTGTTGTGGCTTCCGGATGGCCAACTGCTCACTTCTCCGGCTCGTCTGCTGTGCATACCTGTGGGTTCTCTTGCTGGTGCCGACGCCGTGCTTGCCTCCTTTATCTGTCCATCCTTGATGCGTCTGAGTAGAGCCTGGGTAAGGTCAAAACTTGACATAAGCCATAATGTACGAGAGCGCTGGCGTAGTGCTTCAGTCTTGCGCGCCCTGCCCATAATGCTGCGTCTCGTTCCGGCACGCGTGCGCTTTGGTCGTCACCAGTCACTCGTCTCTGTGTCAAGAGCAGAGAGCCTGCCGTGCACTTCAGGAGTATTGAGCTCACACTCCCGTACATATCCCCGCTCAAAGTGCTGCCACTGTCTCGACATGGTGCAGTGTTCACCAGTATTTCTTTATCATATCTTATCCTCCATGGACTATGAGACAGACCTTCCTAGAATGAAGATCCCACCGTGGGCAAATACTCAATAATACTTTTTACCTTGGATTCCATGTACAAAGCAAGAGAGCCCATCAGCCTGATATAGCTAGTGAATAACCTCTTCCTTGAGCACATTTCCGCCGGGCGCTGTCCACACCCATACTGATGGATCCAAGGGAGAGTATCGGCCGGATGTTCGGCCGTTGTAGTAGCCAACTCCAAGTTGCAGCGACTCCTACAGCAGACGTGAATTTTCTGTGCCGAACTGCAGGAGATCTTTTTGGCCGTGGCTAGGCCAGGAATTACCCGAAATTAGAATCACAGTATTTGTAGACCTCTGTAGCCGCCCAATCGTGGGCAAATATTGACACGGCTTGTGCGCCTGGAGGCCGACAAGAAGAAGGTCCACTTGTGCTGGGTCCCGCTCACGATAACGTGAGAGGTAATGACCAAGAGGAGGAAATTGTATGACAGGCGGCATCACCGTACCAGTTGTCGAGTCATACAGCTATCTTCCGTAGGGACTGTTTCCCTCTGCTAAAGAGAGTCTCCTCTGCTTTGTGGCAGCGACTAATGTCCGCACCCAGGACTGGCTAACAACAAAGAGAGAAAAATCAAAGTCGCCGTTCGGGAGTGAAATTCTTCCCAGTGGTTCTCTGCTGCTTGCGCATTAGCCACACGCGACACACTCGCTCTTACCTGATGGAGAGGCGCCCACCGCTAGTGTAACAACAGCGAAGTGTCCCTTAGCGTGAAGCATATTTGGCTGAGTGCTGTACCTTTGATGCTGTAAGACAACTGTGTTTTAGTGGCCAGCAGGATGTAAACCCTGCTGCAGCGGTGGTGGAGATTGTAGAGACGCTTCACAATCGATACCTTACATAACCTCCCAACAAGAACTAATAGCTATTCTGAACAGCTTACGATCTTGATCTGAATAGGCTATGCCCTAATACAGCCTATTAAAATAACCCTGAGACCTTTAGTAGACTTATGACGTAATTTACATTCTTCATTGGAGGTTCGGCGCGATGTGACTGTGTATTGCTGCGCTAGTAATTCTTCTACCATTACTTCTGTGAGGACGCCTTTGTAGTGGCCCTAACTGCTCACTATGTATAACTAACCATTTGGATGGCTAGGGACACTACCCCTTTGTCACACCCTCCCCCTGCATACCACTGTAACTTGGTCTGTACTTGACCTTGTTTGCTGCTCACGCAGGTACTTGGAGAAAAATACCGTCCTCGTTGACGCCGCATGCACTCAGCAAGACAACTGTTATGACTGCGGTGCCTTCGTACTGCTGAACGCCGAGCACGCTGCGTCCGCTGCAGTCTGTGGTACTCCCCTCGGCACCAACTGTGTGCTGCGGGAACGGGCTGCCGAGATCCGCCAGACTGTTATGGAAGTTATTGATCAGCTCAAGAGGTCTTGAGAACTGAGTGCGTCTTCTTAACTGTTGTTGATGGTATATATTGCTCAGCACTCTTGGTTGTGAGGAGTATGTGAATGTTGTAGGTTATGCAAATGAGCTAGGTACTTATCACATGAATCTCAACAGATGTGGATATATAGTAATATTTGCTCGCTTGTGTATACGCCATGCAAATGTTGACTTCAGCTGAGAATGGTGAATGGTTTGTTGGCAGATGAGGTGCAGCTGTTGACCAAGAGCAACTGAGGGCATATTAGTTATATACCCGGTATTCTTGTAGTTACTCCTGATTTTCCGAATCTTATATCAACATAGACTAATCAATGATGGCTGGGTGTGAATTGGTGTATTTATTACTGAGGATTAATTTTGTTCCTTTAGTCTTGATGACGTTAGAAAAGATGTCTCCAGAGTTTGCCCACACCTATCATCCCATGATTTACCCCTTAATAATTCTTTGGCCCGATAATTATTTGACCTTGTAAGTACGCGTTAGTGGTAGTTTTAATAGATTCAGGTCAGTTGTTGAGCAGCTGTGTGATGGCAACTTTGTACTTGCAATTGTCTCGGTGCTCACTTTGCAGCTTCTCATACTCCCAGTTTTTTGCTATTTTCGACGTTTATACTTGGTGAATTTTATTTAGAATCAAAGTCCTCACGGATACCGAGAGACCGCAGCATAGCTCAGCATCAAACAACAACTGTCTGACATGTAGCGAGTCCTCAGTCCCAAAAAGACCCGGTCCCTGGGGTGTGGCCCCACACTCTCGCCTCCACGTCCCTGCTAACGCTTGGGTACCGCAGGTGGGGATGACCATATACGGTACTGTAGTTTAGTTATGGTGTAGCCCTTTCCATTTCTTCAGTGTATATCATATAATATTAAACTTTTATTAAGTACTCTTGGAAACATTACGAGAAACTCATTGAAACGATGCATGATACACAAAAGCATGTTGATTATTTCTTAGTTACAAACAAAGGACTTGTCGCAGTGGTCTTAAATTCTAGACCTCTATATGCCCCGTTGCCAGGGCCACTACAGATAATTTTTATTAACGAGGTCGAATTTTCAGTCCTGATTTTTAGGCTCAAGGCGCATATCCTGGTCTTGACTTTGCGATAATCAGTGTATTTTCAGCACATACACTTGGACTAGTAGACATTGGCACATTCATTAATCTGCGGAATATATCTTTATAAACAGCGCGCAATCATGCAATGGGTTTTGTTTAAAAGTTACGCTAAAGCGAGTTACAGTACATGGAGTGACTATAACTCCGGAATAACTGGCATTTGACCGCTTCAGGACTCTTTCCTTGTTTCCAAATTAACGTGTTACCAACTCCATGGAGCTGTTGCGTTTCTTTCTCTACGTGCTGGTTATCAAGAAAACATCCTTTCCCTGCCACAATATGTTAGCGCATCACGCACCCAATGGTTCAGAGTGCCTTCTCCGCATGGAATGTAGAATCTGGCCGCAGTTCCTGTTGAGAAGGTTAGTTTTGTAGAGTTAGGTAGGTTGTCTATATGTCCTAACTGTCCTGCGAGCTTTCTTCTGTCTTCTTCTCTTTTCGTCCTTCATCTCTTGCCACCTGAGCACAACGTTGTGGTTCCGGTTATAGGCCGAGTAAATCATCTTATATCGCTATTGTTTGTCTTAGTTTCAGAAATAGCGGGACAATACCAATACATATAATAATTATTATAAAGAAAACCAATGATTTTATGACCCAGGTTAGAGACTCTGTCTACATTCGTAAGCTCGACACAATTGAGAACAGAATGTTTCTTTGACCGGGTAAGCTACTTCTCCTAGGCCTAGTATGCATGCGTACTGTTTTTTTTTTTTTTTTTTGCTATATTATACTCAGTACAAAGTTGATTCGCTTCGCTAGGTATCGCCAATTCCGAGCAACTTTTGTAACCCGGTAGGATGGTCAGAGGCAAGCACCATGTCTCCAGCAAACTAAGGGCATTTACTGTTTTATTGTTAATATGACAGCCTACTTCAGCTGCATTAAACTTGATGTGGATACAATCAATGAAAATATTGAACAGAATGGGCGAGAGTAAGCCTCCTTGCATACCGTACCATTTTATCAAGGCTGTTTGGTCGTGGTCAAATTCCTCTATTGCGTGACAATTCTGTGGTTATTTCTGAGATTTCTCTATATACTGTAGCTACCGGCAGTGGGTGGGGCCGAACAAAATCTCAGAAATACCCAAAGGATAGGCGACGCTGTAGAGGAATTTGACCACGACCGATTAAAGGCTTGCCAAATGCTGGTGACATCTCCATGCCCATTTTACATCTCTATCAAATGCTGCCTTAGCTTCTAGAAATTACGAATACATTGGAGAGTTACTGTAAAAGATGAAATGGTTTATTATTTGCTTGAGTGCGAAGATAGTCAGCTCTGTACCCTGCCAAGCTCCGAAGCCAAACTGGTTATCTGTAGTATCCGTATACATTAAGATCCATCTCTTAAGTACGAGTTCTGCTAACTTCGATAGTGACGTAGCTGCCGCCATGGGGCAATAATCGATCTTGTCTGACGCGCACTTTGCCATGTTTTTCTCTACAATAGGTGATATTATGACCTGCATTAGGTGATATTATGACCTGCATTAGATTGCCCAGGAGAAAGCATCGAGTTACGCAACCGGTGAGCAATGCAGCAAGTAGCGTTACGGGCTTCGGAGGGCCGCATTTGCGAACTTTGACGGCATCGGCCGCGCCTGTTGCATTATTCAGCTAAGTAGCTTTAATGCTTCACGGACCTCGTCGTCGGATACAGTACAATGGTCATGAGATGAGCTCATATTATCAAGAATACTATCATTATACTCTATGATTGTTCTCATCAAAACATACCTCTTTCATAAAAGGATTTTTAGAATTCAGCACTGTTACTATCCTCAATGATTTCTCTTGCCGTAATGAGTATGCCCCTTCGGTTTTAGATTTTATTTCTCTCCATAAATTAACGCCCCTATTTTGGGTTAGTTTGCTTCCCAATTTCTTTGCTCTGAGCTCGTCGTCACGCCTACGCTCTTGCTTAATCTGCTGACGGGCAGCTACGAGGAAGCCTGACTTTGCCGGACGGACGAATTTATTGCCAAAAATCTCTAAAAATCTACAGTTCATTTTTTAACTCATTTAGGTATTTTCTTCTTGCAATTTGAATGCTAGTTAGTTATTTTGGATTTAATAAATGTCCCTACCCACAACTAATGTAATTCAAAGCCGTTAAGGAAGAAAACGGGAAATCGATTTCAGTCGACGCAAGCCGTTAACAGGCCTAGGGTGCGTCTCCACCAAGCCATTCAATTCCTTTAATTTTGAATGAACACCGTTCCAACCAACACAATCAGCGTACTCATTCATAAGGCATCCAGTATGAAATATAAGCCTTCGAGCGAGATGGACGTGACTGATGTAGCAGAAATAGCAGTGTTGTTATGGTTGAAGCGGCGTAGAAGGCGAAAAAACCAAAGAATATGTGGGTGCATCCCTTTAATTGCAGTAGAGCACAATATGGGGCATTTTCCCATTTGTTCCCAGATTTTCTCAATAATCCGGAGAAATTTCATCACTTCTGCAGGATTGATAATGAGCAATTCAAGAAGTTGGTTGAGTTGCTTAGGTCCTCCATAGAGAAACAGAATATGTACTAATTACCGCCGTGCTATTCAAGCAGAAGAAAGACTGGCCATTTATCTAAGGTAAGACAGTAATTTAAAATGTCCCTCTTCCTTAATTTGTCGAGCGTTTAATGTAACTGAAAATGAAGTAAACTTTATTTCCGATGATTATTGTTCCGATATTGGTACATGATGGAAAAAATAAATGGTTTTAATATTCCAATTAGGTACCTTAAAAAAACACGATAATACACCTTGAAAAATTCACATAGGTAGTTGCATATTGATTAATAGTTATCTAAAATATCACAAAATATAAATATTAGAAAATATACATGGAGCTACAAGCGAAATTATTGTTATAACTATTTGTAATATTGCAGTTGGATGATTGTCATTCATATGAGAAGAAATGGAACCAAACGCATCATTGAATGTGAATGGCCAGGAATTGAATTGAATGGCTTGGTGGGAACGCTTACATAGGAATTAATGTAACGCATCACGATAATTCATGAATGACATTGAATTGAATAACTTGGTGGAAACGCACCCTAAGAGCAATGCGGCGTCTATTGTGCAGCTCATTTTTTATATTGAAAGTTTTCCATATTCGTTGTCGCTGGTGTTTTGAATATACCTTTCAATGTTGCGATATATTTTTCTGATGGTGAACACCATATGACGCGTGTGGCAGGTATACATTTGAGAACATGACTTAGGTTTCTGCAGTATTATCATATGTACACACCTTCGCATTCAAAGCAATACTGTGGACCATGAGAACAAGAGATCACCACTTGCCCTGCCGATATGAATTCTCAGTACTGTTCACTCCCGAAATTGAGAGTGAACCGTGAGGTTTTGCATGAATTGGAAGCTCGCGATCAACTAGCCATCTTTTCTGAAGCATCAGGATATAACGTGTTGTTACAAGTCCGGTTACATGTATTCTCGAGCTCTTATATCCCTAACAGTTGAAAGTACAGATACGTCATCAATATGTATTACTAGAGGCCCAGCCGTCAAAAATGACGGCAGGATATTAGTACTTCTGCAAAACCTCCGTTTATCTTCTGTTTTCAAGCCTTCAGAGACTTCTTAAAGGAAAATTGAAGATATTGCCAGTAAGCAAGGATATATTATATAGAATTAGTGCTCTCACTTGCATTCTGGTATCACCGTTACATTGACGAACCCGTACATTCAGCCGAGCTTAGGCTCATATGTACATACTAAAGTACCCGAGCTGTCAAATATGACAGCAAAATTTGTTACGATCCGCCTTCATTGATCATAATTTTCCTATGAGCAGCGTCAAGCATTCCTTCCGTTATATGCTGAAACTAGAGCACTCTGAGAGCGCATACCTCTGCCAAGTGAAGCAACGGTAGCAAAAAATTCAAATTGGCTCTGAAACCATAATTTTCTTCGTATAAACTCCAAAATATAATCATTTGTGCCTTTTTATATTATTAACAGTTTGTTCAATTTTCTTGAAGATCCGTTCATAACTTTTTGAGTTATACTGTTAACAAACGTTATGACAAACAGGAGTCAAACATACAAACGAACAAACCGATCTGCACCAAAATTTGATCATTTATGTCTTTTAGCATTACTAACAACTCCGATAAATTTCATAAAGATCCATTCATTATTTTTTGAGTTATTGTGCTAACAAGCATAAAATTAAAAACAGTGACAAACGAACGAACAGGCGAATCATTACCAAAATTTGGTCATTTACTCTTTGTTA
>LQNS02278178.1:3029320-3042041 GCA_001587735.2 Parhyale hawaiensis | reverse complement strand
GGGGTACCAATGCAGCCGGTTTCATCGTACGACTTCACTATTCTGCCCACAACACTTTTCGAACTGTTTACCTTCTCAGAAATTTCTCTAATAGTGAAATTATGCTTGTGCAACTTGATGATATCTTGTCGCAGGTTATAATCAGCTTTCTGACGTGGTGCCATAATGTAACAAACAGCAATGTAGGGAAATGAATGATTAACATGTATGAACGTCTCACGTCAGACCGTTTCTCAGCGCCTTCAAGAAATAGGGTTAGCCTATTTGCAAGACGCCCACAGAAGAAACCGCTTGTGAGTGCCAAGAACAGGAAAGAATATTAGAGCTTGCAAACAAGCATGTTATTATTATTATAATGAGGGTTTTCCCGCCGTATCAGAAAGACAGAAACGAAGACTATATAACAGCGATCCAATTTTATATAACATTGTTGAGAAGTTGAGTCGAACTTAGATGAGCTCTTTTAGTACAATCTCGGCCAGGTGCACCATGTCTGTCAGGAAATAAGGCGCAAGAATTTCTAACCCTACACGGCTCGGCCGAACGTAGTCGCTTAGCCTTTCGCCGCAGGGAAAGAGACGAAGAAGACAGAAGAAAGTGAACATTCGTGCGGGGGGTCCCTTCCGTGGCCCCCCCACACGGGAGCAGATAGGAGTCCCAAGGGATGGGTCGCTTACCACCATTCGGCAGCCCACCTCGCGGAACAGAAGGGGAAATAAAGAGGACATACTTAACTTTACAAAACTAACCTTCTCAGCAGGAACTGCGGCCAGATGCTACATCCCCTGCGGAGAAGGCACTCGGGACCCTTGGGTGCGTGATACTTAAACATATTGTGGCGGGGAAATGAGACTTCACAAGGTTAAGCCACGAGGCGGGGCCAAGCTGCGCTGCACCATGGGTAATGAGGTTTGTGACGCCACACGCCTCATTACCCATGGTGTACCGCAGCTTGGCCCCGCCCCGTGGGTTAACCTTGTGTAGTCTCATCATGCTTGCGCTACTGCTAGACAACTGTCTATGATGGGTCTGCAACGAGTACATACGGTCGTAGTGCGAGTGAGTCAGCTAATCGTAGTGCGAGTGAGTCAGCTAATGGGTCACGGGTATCGCGCCCGCCTGGCGCAGGGCCCACAGGGTCAAGGCATCTTCACAAATGACTTGTATTACTCAACACCTACACAACGTGGTGCTGAGCATGGGCTTCTTACTATAATTAACTACCAAAGAGTCTCAGATTCATTCGTGCTTGGTCGGCTTCCATGTGCCAGCTCTGCCACTAAAGTTTTCGGGGTATCCATATCAAATGGATCAAGCGTGTCCACCAACACAAGTTGGTGGAGCCCTGAGGAGGTGGTGCATCATTACTCTATTATTCTGAGCCACCCATTTCAACAAAACCATTCCTACAGTAGTCACTTCGAACGGATCCTTTCATTGTTTTCTGTAGATTTCACCATGTTCCAAAAAAAATCCTGTATTGCTCGCTAATAGGTACAAAGGAAGTTTCTACGAGGGAATTCAAGACGACCCTACACCTGTATCAAGTCTCGTCCTCTAGTTGGGGGTATGGTATAGAAAATAGGTAGTTTACACTTCCTTTAAGCTGTACTAAGAGAAGAAAAGGAAGGGACATGCAGTATACAACATACACGTGGAACCTGTGCACGAAGGTGTTCCCACACAGGATCAACGCGTATGGGCACAGCAAGTCGGGAAAGAAGAGGCAGAACAGGAGAAGGATCAGTAGGAGCATGAAATCGAAAGGAAGCAAACTAGGCAGGAATAATAGATGTCTCGAAGGCCTAGCTAATGGCTAGGGGCGGGTGTAGAGCTCGTTTAGGGGGTATAATAGCTGCCCTACTCCTGGCACTGCCATCAGCTCTCACGTACCCAGTGATACGCACATGGCTGGTCACTCCGCAAATCCCCAACTATTTGGGTCCTTTGGTCAAGGCTGTTAGTTTTCTGAGAACATCACACACTGTGCGGTCTTTGCTGTCATAATTTTGCAAAGTCTTAAGTGGGCGCCGAGAATGCATTAGATTATTGAATAGTTGAAGCCTCCGTCTCCACAACTATGGTGACCTAACAGAGGAAGAAAGGGCATAATAGCACGCCAATAGAAACGGGGAACAAAGTGTCCCCACAGAGGATCAACGTGCATGGGAACAGCAAATTGGAAAAGAAGAGGAAAAACAGACGAAAGTAAGATCAGTGTGAGTCCCGAAACGTTAAGTTTTATATGATTAGTCGACTTAATATTTAGAATTTGAAAAATTTTCTCAGCTTGGTCTCCTTTTATGTCCAAATAATTTTTGCTAGTACAGTATATACACATAACTATCCAGTAAAAGATGCTAGGTGTACTGTACACATACCATGATATTTTGCATCATTTGGGACATTAAATTCAGGAATCGAGAACATTAAAACAATTTGGGTAAAACTTTTGCACCTGGTACATTATGTGAGGAGAGCATTGATGGGGGCAAAATAATCAATTTTTTACAGATTGTTCTGAAATTTGCATAGTGTATGTATTTTTGAAAAAGAAACCCATTTTGTTCATACAATTTTTTTGACTTAGGCCTTCGTTTTTGAGATAATAGAAATATATATATAGATATGCATTTTTTTCAATTTCAAAGGAATAGAACTCAATGAGTTTTCATGCTACAATAAAAACAATGACAGTTTTGGAATCCTTGAAATATCAACAAAACTACAGAGCTGGACTCTCCATTTTTTATTCTGTCCGACCACTAGCTAGGTACCTAAGATATAGGGCAAAAATCGGTTTTGAGCTGTGTTAAATAAAAACAGGGCAAAAATGGGAAATCCTGCTGTGTAGTTTTGTTAGGAATGTTTCAAGGATTTCAAAACTGTCATTGCTTTTATTCTAGCATGAAAACTCATTGAGTTCTATTCCTTTGAAATTTAAAAAATGCATATATTATATATTTATATATATATATATATTTCTATTATCTCAAAGACTAAGGCCTAAATAAAAAAAAATTGTAGGAGCAAAATCCGTTTCTTCCTCAAAAATACATATAGACTACTATGCAAATTTCAGAACAATCGGTCTAAAATTGATCATTTTGCCCCTCACATAATGTAGCTACCAGGTGCAAAAGTTCTACCCAACATTTTCTCAATGTCCTCATCATAAGGAATAGGAAAATACATGGTAGTTATAGCTGTAAAAGAAAAATGTAAAAAAATTGTCTACATTTACAATTTTATTTTAACTCGTGACTGAAAATTCAGAATTGAATGATTAGTGTTTATAAATGGGATTCCGGAGTCGGGCTAAAAATGCCGACTCCGACTCCTGGAGCAAGTGAGATTCCGACTCCGACTCTCCCTCAAATCCTCCGACTCCACAACTGTGCTATTAACAACAGCAACTGTACAGTACAGCTAACGGTTTCTGCATAGGATTAACCGCTAAACGCAAAAATTTTTGCTTCCTCCAGGAGAAGACCAAGCACAACGTTGCATGCGATGGAAGGAAACCTTAAGTCATGTAAATAGGACAGCAGACGTTCCACCACCGTACCTGTGCCATGCCACCCTGGGCCCACACGTGCAGATGTGACTGGTCGCCCAGAATAACTTCAGAGCCGCGGGTCCAGCAATGCGCCAGTACTGCACGCGAAACAAAACAAAGTAATGGTGAGACACACCCTCATTAGCGCTACTTTCTATCTCCAGCTTAGAAATTATGTAAACTACAGGGCCATACATAGATCCAATACTAGTAAAGCAGAAGTACAGAGAGTGAGTTGTTATTATTATTATATATTGTGGGTTCTCCCGCCGTATTAGATACAAAGACTATATAACAGCGATCCAATTTTGTATGCTATAGTTTAGAAGTTTAGTCGAACTGAAATGAGTTCTATTGGAACAATCTTGGCCAGGTGCACCATGTCTGGAAGGAAATAAGGTGCGAGCATCTCCAACTCCACATGGCTCGGTCGAACGAAATCGCTCAGATGTGCGGCGCAGAGAAGGAGACGAAAAACGGAAAGAGAAGAAGACAGAAGAAAGCGAACACTCGTGCGGGGGGGGCCCTTCCGTGCCCCCCCCCCACACGGAAACAGATGGGAGTCCCATGGAATGGGTCGCTTACCACCATTCGGCGGCCCACCTCGCGGAATAAAAGGGGTAATATAGAGAACCTAACTAACCTTCTCAGCAGGAACTGCGGCCAGATGCTACATCCCCTGCGGAGAAGGCACTCAGGACGCTTGGGTGCACAAAGAGTGAGTGACGTATACAACTGAACACAGCCACAAATAGAATCAATAAAGCTGTCAGCTCATTAGACTAAACACAAGAGACGTAGTGCTCCTGGCAGCACGAGAAGAAACTCACCACATATGAGGTTAGCCATTGTGCCGGATGGAACCAGCAACGCTGACTCTTTGTTGAGCAAGGAAGCGATTCTCTTCTCTAATTCTGGTGAGGCAGGAAATTAGCTATTTAGTATATATTACTATTATCATCAGTATATTATTAAAACAAAATGCCAGTAAGTCGAGGGACAGGCTAACAAAAAAAAAAGATACAACGTCATAACCTACTGCCAGACACAACGAAGCACCAGTATATAGAAGAGAAAAAATATTGCAGATAACTTAAATGCCTATCGGCCGACACTGTCCAACACAGATCTCGACTAGCAATTAAGGAAGTTAGCATAAGCCTCTGTAGACCCGCAGCAGTGCTACAAGAGAGCAGCATAAGAGAGACCCAGGGGTACATCGATAAAAGAGCAAACCCAAGTACAAAGTAACACGCATGAGAACAGCAATGCAAGAAAGAAGAGATAAGTAAAAATTGTCAATAGAATGAGGAAATGGAAATAAGTTCAGAGGGCAGAAAATAAAGACATCCTAATTATTATTATTATAATTAGGGTTTTCCCGCCGTATCAGAAACGAAGACTATATAACAGCGATCCAATTGGTATAATATAGTTTAGAAGTTGAGTCGAACTCAGATGAGCTCTTTTAGTACAATCTCGGCCAGGTGCACCATGTCTGGCAGGAAATAAAGCGCGAGCATTTCTAACCCTACACGGCTCGGCCGAACGTAATCGCTCAGCTTTGCGGCGCAGGGAAAGAGACGAAAAACGAAAAAAGAAGACGACAGAAGAAAGTGAACACTCGTGCGGGGGGGGCCCTTCTGTGGCCCCCACACAGGAGCAGATAGGAGTCCCATGGGATGGGTCGCTTATCACCATTCGGCGGCCCACCTCGCGGAACAGAAGGGGAAATATAGAGGACCTGCCTAACTTTACAAAACTAACCAACTCAGCCGGAACTGCGGCCAGATGCTACATCCCCTGCGGAGAAGGCACTCGGGACCCTTGGGTGCGTGATGCACAAACATATTGTGGCGAAAGACATCCTAATGCCTTAGCTAGGTCTAAGGTTGCCTATGGAGTCCCTAAGAGGAGGGGCTAACTAACCCATCCCGGTGACTAATTTTTGCCAACAACATGCCTGCTGAGAAGGAAAGACTCATCATCAGTATCCTTGTAAATAAATATTTGACATATTACAATCCATTATTTCCAAAGTCATTGCTGTATACCGGTACCTTATAAAAACATACCTACCATGACAGGCCACCTTTCGCAAACGGGACAGATTCAACGGATCACTCTGAGCAGACAGCCAGACGACTGAGCGCAAGGGGACAGATTCACCGGATCACTCTGAGCAGACAGCCAGACGACTGAGCGCAAGGGGACAGATTCACCGGATCACTCTGAGCAGACAGCCAGACGACTGAGCAAACAAGTCGGTGCAGGACATGCAAGTGACAAGCAACAGCCGACGCTCAGACCAAGCAAGAAGGTACACTCGACTAATTGACTCAAATCTTGACAGCTGAACAGAAGACCAAGTTGCTAAACTAAGTACACAGTGAAACGTTTGTTAGTACAGGCGGCAGACCTTTAACGGTAGGGTCCTCTCCAAAGACATCGTCTCCCATGGGTGCTCGGAACATGGCTTCCTTCATCTTTATGCTTGGGTAAGTGACGGTGTCACTGCGCAGGTCAATTGTGTGGTGNCCTTTAACGGTAGGATCCTCTCCAAAGACATCGTCTCCCATGGGTGCTCGGAACATGGCTTCCTTCATCTTTATGCTTGGGTAAGTGACGGTGTCACTGCGCAGGTCAATTGTGTGGTGTGGTGCGCCTTCCAGCGGACCCTTGGGAGGCAAGTGAACAAAGGCGTTCAAGTTAAGGGCTGAAATTTTAGTGAAATACAGCAATGTTAAGTCACTGCAAATTTCAGCATGATACACACAGATGCAAAAACTTGTTATTCAAGCGTGGAACCTACGTACGGTGTTCTCACGCAAGATCAAATCAAAAGGGAGAGCAACACAGGAAAGAAGAGGAAGAACGGAATGAACCATGTTGCTGTGGTTACGTAGGGGGAGGCTGCGGAGGGGGTCGAACATGTGGCGGAAGGTATGAAAAAGATGGTGGAAAGCACAAGAAGTCAGGTACAGATAGAGGACTGTAACATAGAGGTGGGAAGGAGGGTGGTGGGGTGGGAGGGGCACTCGAACTAGTGGTCCACGGTGTGAGGACCGCGGTGGCATTCGGGGCAGGAGTCTTAAGTCCGCCAGTCCGACACTGTGGCGGTAAGACATCAGGGCAGAGCAAAAACCTGAACGTAACTGTGACAGGGTAGAGCGGGCCGCTCGTGAGAGGACCGCCTCATCGTTCTGAACGGTACTCTTCAGAAGGCATGATACTGTCTGTTAGTAACTAGTTGATGTCGGGTTGGAATTTGGTTGCTAGGTTGTAACGGATGAGACGGACGCCAGCCTGCGCGGTGACAACAGAGTGGGCTGGGTGCTCGGGACGAAGGGAGGACACAAGGTATTGAGCGCACTGCAGGTTGAGAGATTGGTCGACCCTGAGGAGTTTGGACTCGAAGTGCAGATAGTCAGAGGAAGCCATGCGGAGGCAACCGATCGCTGTGCGGAGAGCGGCGTTTTGAACCGTCTGCAGCTTTCGAACAGCTGATTGGCAAGCTCCAGGATACCAGACTGGAGCAGCATAGGTGAAGAGAGGTCGGAGAAATGCCTTAGTTATACGTGAGAAGCAGAGTCTCCTTGCACTGGCCCCAGCGTGTGCTAGCAAGGGCTTTGAGCAGTCTGAGGCGGCTGGAGGCTCGAGCAGCTGTGGAAGTGATGTGCGGTGTNTACCAGACTGGAGCAACATACGTGAAGAGAGGTCGGAGAAATGCCTTAGTTATACGTGAGAAGCAGAGTCTCCTTGCACTGGCCCCAGCGTGTGCTAGCAAGGGCTTTGAGCAGTCTGAGGCGGCTGGAGGCTCGAGCAGCTATGGAAGTGACGTGCGGTGTTAAAGTAAAGTGGGTGTCAAATGTGACGCCGAGGATCTTGGGGCGCGCTCCAGAGGCAGAGCAGTATTGTCAACAGTGATACCAGGGTCAAGTCTAAACTGATGGGTGTCGGTCGTCCATAGTGTTGAATTGGATGTGAAGGTTGATATGGTAAGGCCCTTAGCAGCTGCCCAATTGCTGATTAAAACAAGAGTGATCCGACAGAGCGGCTGCAGCGATGAGACTGAAATTGTCGGCATAAGATGTTACAGAGGGGCAACAGAGCTGGCTCCAGGGAATGGGGAAGTCAGAGACGTAGAGGTTGAAGAGGGAAGGCAAGACGACCGAGCCCTGCGGAATCCCCGCCTTGACAGCCCGGAACTGGGAGCGGGAACCGTTCGTTACAGAGGCAGCAAGCCGCTCGTCCCCTGAGGTAAGCCGCGAGCCATCTAACTACGTTGTGGTGGAGTGTGGTGCTGGAAACTGAGGAGAGGAGGCTCTCAGTAGGAACGGTGTCGAACGCTTTGCTGCAATCAATCAGCAAAGCCACCGTGCGATCAGGGGGTTTGGGTTTGTTCATGCCGCGGGTTACTTGGAAGGCCAGAGGCAGCAGAGCAGATGTGGTGGAGTGCATAGGCCGGAGACCATGCTGGTGAGGAGCAGGTTGGCATGCCTCATCGATGAGAGGCAGGAGGAGCCGCTCCAAGACTTAGGCAGAGGGACACAAAAGCTATATAGGGCGGTAAGAGGATCCTTTATCCGCAGGTTTAGATGGTTTCATAATGGCGATCATAACTGCTAATTTCCATAAGGCGGGGATGGCGTGAGCAAGAGAGAGATTGTATGATCTAGTCAGATAGAGGAGACCCCGCGGGCCCAGATGCCTAAGGTGTAAAATAGACAATTGGTCAGGGCTTAACAGCTGTGGAGGTCCCTGAGGCATCAATGGGCTCTTGAACTTGAGAGGGTGTGAAAGGGGTGAACCCATGATCAAGGTGACGCTTACGAAAGAGTCGTCTGGGCGGAGTAGCTAGGGCAGGGGGAGAGGTGCCAGTGAATCGCTTGCAAAAGCCTCTGGCTATATCGCCGCTGTAGGTGAACGTGTGAGTTCCAAAAGATATAGGCTGATTACGAGGGACGGAGGACTGCTTGCCTGATAGTGAGCGGAGCGGAGACCAGAATTTACTGGGGTTGCTCTTGGGGTCGCATTCTTGGATCGTTTGTTTCCAGGCCTCCTGGGCAGCGCCGCACATGAGGCGATCAACTTCTTGCTGTAACTGAGGAAGGGAAGGGTCTTGAGGAATTGGGGAACGGAGGTGGTCACGGCGGGTGATGGTGTCTCTAGCGTCCGGGATGAGCCGAGGGATATATTCCTTACGATGGCCGGCCGGGATGTGGTGCTTAGCAGCTGATGCGAGGGCCCGATTGAGGGCCTTCAGTCCGCCACTGCAGGAGGAGGGGAATGGGAGGGAAGCAATGAGTTCCACGCATTCGCGTGTCAATGCTTCCCAGTTAGCTCTTTTGAAATTTATGAAGGTGCGGCTAGGACAGGAGTGAGCAGAAATGCTAGATTCAGCTGTGATTAAGATGGGTAGATGGTCAGATGCGAGGATGGTAGTGGTGCACCAGGTGTAGTAAGGTCCATTATTAAAGGAATCACTGATCTCCTCACCCCGCACGGCAGCTCGCTCATTCTGGGCTACAGAAAACCAGTCAGTGTTGTGGGCGTTAGGGTCACCCATAATAAGGGTGTCAGCAAAAGTATGATCTGTATGGAAGAGTCGAGACGGTATCCAGGGGGAGGGGCAAGAGGTAGCTGGAGGAATATACATCATCAGCTCAGTATGAAAGCAATGTAAGCACAAAGGAGAGACGTTTCGAAGGCCTAGTTAGGGCTAAGGTAGCTAACCAATAAAACGGGATGCTACTCCCATTTTTGAAGATGGGAGATAAATCCCGAGACGTTATAAATTCGTGACTTCGCTGATTATCATTATAATAGGCATTCAAAAGTTTGTTTAAGTCTCCGTTTCCACAGCAAAGGCGATATTATTATAGTTAAAACTTCCCGCCCGGGCCACAACAGACAGGTAGTAGCTACAACCCAAATGAAACATTATGCAACAGCTGGAAGCCCGAAGCGCTCCTAAAGAAAATCCAACAAAAAGCCATTAACAGCTGACTTAAACGGCTGCATGCCAACATGACCGAAAGCCGATACCGGCAACAAATTTCACGCCGAAACAGACGAGGGCAAGAGGCACCGAGAGGAAGAGAGAAGGGACCTAGCTATGGTATGACGATAGACACATGGAACCCATGCACGAGGGTGTTCCCACACAAGATCAACAATGGCAATAGTAAGTCGCGAAAGAAGAGGAACAACAGTTGGAAGAAAGATCAGTAGTAGCTAGAATGAGAAGGGAGGGAAGCAAAGTGAGCACGAAAGATAAGACGTCCTGAAGGCCTAACTGATGGCCAACTAGTAAAGTAACCTACAGGGTGCCCTGGGGGCGCTGCTCCCTGTAACCCCATAATAGGATGGGTGAACCTGAACTAACCCTATGGGTCCATACTATGCCTCCTGAGGGGAGTAACTTTGTCGACATTTATATCTATTTCATGAACTTATTTTAACTTTGAGGGCTTTAGATTTTAGAGACAAAGAAATGGTCCTGGGTTGACTGCGCATCATTAACCCCTTCACAATGGGTGGCAGGCCAGTGTTGAAGGGACTGCTCCCGAGAAAAAATTAGCTCTGGCTATTGGATTTACTAGAGACTCTGTAAAACTCTAGTAGGTACCTCACAGCGCTGAGCAGCGGACTCACAAGCCACACTAGTGAGATATCCGAATAATGCAGTATCATTTCCTGAAAAGTTGACCAAATTTAAGATGAAATAAAAGCCAGTTGTTGTTACGAGCACCATGTACTCACAATAGGCGCAGTGCGCATGACAGGCATGTCTGCATCCTCTACAGGAGCTCCTGCACCGCCAAGTTGTCCTGCGGCTGCCAGCTCCATCCTACGCTGGTGCTTCTTACCTGAGAAACAACACATGCTAAGAATCTTGATCGCTATATTTTATACCAATGCTAAGGCCCTTTTAGATGTAATACATTTTGCTGTCGCGTGACAATTTGTATATGGCAACTCGCTCGTATTTATCAGCCACATTTTAATGCGATTTGCTTGGGTGAGTTGGTGGGTAGCGTAAGTAGGTAACATCTCAGCGACATTCTTCAACAGAGCAAGCGACGCTCACAGACCGCTCTTGTACAGGGCCTTCAGTCTGACGCTGGCCGTCTGAGAGGAGGAAAACATTGCTGCTACAGTCACCATGGCTTGTACCACTCTCGTGTCTTCTGCTTCACACAATGAGTAATGATTAAGCCGAGGAGAGTGACGCGGTCCCACACCATACCGAACAGCTGCTTGCGCCACACTGAAGTTGTCTCGTACCGAATGCCCATCTACTAACTTTGCCCGCTGCATGCAGCAAAACTTAGCAACATGTGTATAAGATAAAGTGAGCCGATAGAGATTGTATCACGTCTAAAAGGGCCCAAAGAGGATCAACCTGCAATTTTGGTCAAAATTATAAATTTTTTTCGCTGAAAAAGAGTCTTGGGCATACAGTGGGAAAGTGTGTCCCAAAATATTAGCTATGGAGTTACAGTCACTGTAACCCCCAAAAAGAAGCCCAAAGGGGCATGGGGATCAAAATTACTGATTGTGGACCAAGTGTTCTGAAATGTGGACAGTATATGTATTTTTGAAAAAGAAACACATTTTACTCATACAACTTTTTTGATTTAGGCCTAAGTTTTTGAGATAATGGCAATATATATATAAATATATATCTATTTTTAAAAATTTCAAAAGAATAGAACTCAATGAGTTTTCATGCTAAAAAAAATATAGTTTTGGAATCCTTGAAACATTCCCAACAAAACTAAAGAGCTGGTGTTTCCTTTCTTTTGATATGCAATTTTTGATCACTTACTAAAATATAAGATGAAAAAACAAAAATTTGGTTTTGAGATGTGATAAAACAAAATTTATGAGGGTAAAAATGGAAAAACCGGCTCTATAGTTTTGTTAGGAAGTTTCAAGCAAGGATTCCAAAGCTGTCAATTTTTTTTAGCATGAAAACTCATTGGGTTTCATTCTTTTGATTCAATACTTCCAATATATATACTGAATAGCTATTTCCCATTATCTCAAACACTAAGGCCCAAATCAAAAAACGTTGTAGAAGCAAAATGCATTTCTTTTCAAAATGCATATTCTGAGCAAATATCAGACTAAACGGTCCACAAATAAAACGGTATCTGATATCAGTTTTGATCCCCATGGGGAGTACGCAAATAATAAAATATAACTAAGTTATATAACTTATATGTAATTCAGTAATTTACAGGCAAAAAATGAGAAAACTATGCATTTCCATCATTTCTAGATGATAACACAACATGACTACAGCATTCATACTTTGAAGTGCAAAAAAAGTGCATGATCTACACGACATTTCATGTTTTCTGTCTATTGTGTAAAATGTGATTTTTCCACCAAAAACGAACAGCAGTCAATGAGTTTTCATGCTAGGTAACAAAGGCAGTTTTGGAATCCTTGTAACATTCCTAACAATACTATCAAGCCAGATTTTTATATTTTTGCCCTCTTTCTTTGTCACAGCTCAAAACCAAAAACTGTGCTTTTTTCACCCTGTATTCCAGTCAGCGATCGAATATCGCACATCAAAAGAAAACAAAATAGAAAATGCAAAATCTGGCTTCATAGTCTTGTTAGGAAAGCTGACAAGTGGTTGCCTTGGAATTTTTACGAAGGTGGAACCGTGGAAAAGGCTTTTAAATCGAACTGTAAAGTTAATGCTGATACACAAATTTTACTGTCTGTTCTCCTCATTGCATTACCACGGCACTTCACAACACACTGGTTTGGCATTTTGAATACACAGAATAATTAGCTACTAAGCTTCATACACTAATACCAACTACAGTACTTCGAAATGCAGCTATGTGCCTTGAAACAAACAGCAATGTCAGATTTTTCAAACCGAGCAAAAGACATACAGCTTTTACTTCCACTACTCATCACACACTGAACTGGCCTCCACTGGCCTAGCGGAGTCCAAAATCAAACTGTGTCCGCCCTAGCTAGATTTATCTTTGCTTTTTGCATAAATTATACATAGAGACTGACCAGCAGCATGTTTGAGCACTTCGCTTTTGCCAGCAGTGAGCTCCTTGTTGCACACAGAGCAGTGAGCGCGCTCTACAGTGCTGCCCATCCTCAACCACCCCCGGCACT
>LQNS02278178.1:2989499-3000600 GCA_001587735.2 Parhyale hawaiensis | reverse complement strand
GCAAAAGTGTTCATTGGAACATTCAATCTAATAACCAACTAAGTATCAAAACTCCAGCATGTTTCTAAGTATTTTAAAAAATTTTTTGATTGACTGAAAAAACACCCTATGAAAATTCATTTTCCTGACACCCTGTTTTTGTTCAATTTGTGATTACTCAAATTCTAATGATGCTAGAATAGCAAAACTTGGGCTGTTGGTAGCTGGTATATGTGTGTTTATTTTCTGTGTATATAGACTTTTTAGCCCACTTCATGTACGAACGGGAGTACAAACATCGTTCGCCATCTCCACCCCGGGAGGTGATCGTATCACGGGGTGGAAATGGCGAACGTAGAAGCTCTGTATTTAGGGTTATTTCGTTGGTAGAACCTAATATTTTTATGCAAATAACATTGTTAAGGACAGATAACCCTTTATAGATGCATGTTATCAACATTACATCTGTTTCTTATCATCTGAAAGATGATCTACCTTTCCCTTATGAGAGCGCACCATCATGGCTAGTTAGCTACAACTCTTATTCAACAATCTCTCTGAAATAGCTGTGAAACAGTAATAACCTGCATCTTTAAAGGGTTATGTGTAACAAACAATGTTATGATCGTAAAATATGGTGTTCTGCCAATAAAATAAGCATAAATACAGAGCCTTTATGTTCATCATATCGACCCTGTGTTACGATCACAACCAGGGGTGAAATAGCAAACAATGTTTGTGCGCTACAGTTTGTACATGAGTTGGGGTAAAGAGTCAAGATTACACAGGAAATAAACATGCATATACCAGCTACCAACACGCCAACTTTCGCTATTCTAGCATCATTTGAATTTGAGAAATCACAAATTGTAAACAGGTTTTAAGGAAAATGAATTTTCATTGGGTGTTTTGGTTCACAGGGTTGCAATCAAATATTTCTTAAAATACTTAGAAACATGCTACAGTTTTGAAACTTAGTTGGTTATTAGACTACATAATAGGCTTCCATATGGTATATAGCTCAGCTTTGTCCATGCCTTATTTCGGTGGTTCGCCATTTCCGCCCTTTCTGTTCGCCATTTCCACCCCGATTCGCGGGGGGTCGAAAATCTTCGTTTTTTGCATGTGAGTACCAAGCTATATAAGATATAATGTTCATTTCTATAGGGCAGGTAGGTGAACTTTATGGATGTATTGATGTGACGTTGCAGCCAAATTGTACCGTAAGTATTTAAGTTAGGACAAATTCAAGATTTCTCGCCATCTCCGCCCCGGATTACACTACCGTAGATAGTGGTACTCACCATTTGCAGTGTTGAGGCTGGGGTCACTGTTATTATTACCGTTAGCTATTATGAAAACTACTGTATACTGTACATTGAGGCTAGGCTCAAATATGTAATCCCCACCCCCCCAAAAAAACCTAAGAATAACATTAATGTATCGAATGAACATTACTGCTCATAATGCATACATACTGTACAGTATGTATGTAGTTAGCTACAGTAGCCTACTTGATGCATTCGCGTTTAAATGACTGCAAAGCTGGCCTAGGGGCTAGAGTTGACTTACGAGTTCACCAAGCGATGTTTTCATTAGAAGTAAAAAATAAGTGACTTTTCTTGCTTACTTTTATTAAGAATAGCACTCAATATTATTCATCACATTCACTTTAAAAACCCAAAATTAAACCCATAAATTTGAATTTAAATCACTAAAATAGTACTTTTCAACTGAACACCACGATGTGCAGACGCATACTGAACGAAAATGGCGGTGGTTGCCTTCCGATTCCCGGAAGAGACGCTGCGCAATAGGNTTTAGTTAGGTAGTGATTGGACAGAATAGAAAATGGAGAGGCCAGCTTGGTAATTTTGTTAAGAATGTTGCAAGGATTCCAAAACTGTCATTGTTTTTATTGTAGCATGAAATCTCATTGAGTTCTATTCCTTTGAAAGTTAAAAAATGCATAGGTATATATATATGTATATATTTCCATTATCTCAAAAACTAAGGCCTAAATCAAAGAAATTGTGGGAGCAAAATGTGTTTCTCTTTCAAATATACATATATGTACTACACAAATTTCAGAACAATCTGTCCAAAATTGATTATTTTGCCCCCCTTGCCCCCCTCACATAGGTAATGTACCAGATGCAAAAGTTTTACCCAAATTAACTTAATGTCCCCATGTCCTCAATTTAATCTCCCAAATGATGCAAAATATTGTAGCTATATGAACAATACACCTAGCATCTTTAACTTGATATGTTTATACTAGCTAAAATTATTTGGACATGTTTAATGTTTACATCAAATATCTACTTGTTGGACCAAGGAGTTGGAGTAGGAAGTCGGAGTCGGGAGTCGGAAAATCTTGAGGGCCAGGAGTCGGAGTCTTGAGTTGGAGTCGGAAATTCTGGAGGGCCAGGAGTCTGAGTTGGACCTTGAACCATCCGACTCCGCAACCCTGTCCGGGATACAATCACATCCCGGGGCGGAGATGGCAAACAATGTGCTCCCGTACAGAGATGAAGAGGGGTAAAGAGTTGAGAAACACAGGAAATAAACACATATACCATCCCAGCTACCAACACCCCAAGTTTTGCTATTCTGGTGTCCTTAGGATTCAAGTAATCACAAATTAAAAAAAAAATGGGGTGTCAGGAAAATGAATTTTTGTAGATGGTTTTTTGTCATAGGGTTTCAATCAAAATTTTTTTTTAGATACTTAGAAACTTGTTAGAGTTTTGATAGCTATTAGACAACATTATAGGCTTCCCTATAGTATATAGCTCAGCTTTGTCCATGCCTTTTTTCCCTGCTTTTTAGCGGTTCACCATCTCTGCCCTGAAAGATGCTATCTGGTTGTGTGATAAACCCCACCCTCAAATCCCTTATACGTAAAGAAAGTGAAATTTGCTATAAGGTGGGGGTGGGGTTCCTGTGCTTCCAGGGTCAAATATTTGGTGTGAAGGACTCTACCCTAAGGATTGCTTTTCAATAAAAAAAGGTCAAATTTTGACCCACACCCACCCCCTTTACCTGATGCCCCTTTTGAGGGGGTGGTGTTCCTATGCTCCCAGGGTCAAAATATTTGGTTGTGTGATAGACCCCTACCCTAAGGATCACTTTTCATCAAAAAAGAAGATATGAAATTTTTGCTCAAATTGGCTGACCGCTCCCTTTAAAACTTTAGGTTTTCATTGTCAGCATCTGCTGGTAGGGCCTACCTGCTTCTCTTCCCTTCACATTACCATGTCATAAAATTCTTGATTTCGGCAGAAACAAACACCTTTTGATGTAGCTAGCTATCCACTGTATGCAAGACAGTAGTGATGGTCAATATGTATAACAAAACTAGGCTTGGCCTATCCAAGAATATTGAGCATGTAGAGTCAAAGAGTTTGATGTCTATTGTTCCCTGAAACAATAATTCACTTAGTAGCTACTTGACTTGCCCTGTTGAAAGTTTTGTTTTATGATAGAATTGGTTAAGAGCTGGACTTGGACATTCCAAGTTTGGTACTAGCCTACTCCACAACCTTGGTAATCAGTAATTATAAAAGTTTATACCTAGTACCTACCTAGCTATTCTAGGCCTCTGTTCATTGCATGTTTCTTTTGTATTGCAGCGAGGCCAATGTTGTTGGGGCTACCAACATCTGCTTGGAGAGTGTTGGGGAGGAGGAAGAAGAGGGGGTACGCAAGGTTCTCCACATGGGTGAACCTGATTTAATCTCTTCACAGGGTCACCTGGTTGTTGAGGACGCAACACTCCCAGATGTTGGAGGTAACTTGTTACTGGCTTCTAATCTTCTGATGTGCAAATTACTTGATTTATTGTAAAAAATTTAAAGCCAGGTGTGCAGGTCTTTTACAGCAGCAGGAAAACATTCTCACAGTAATGTAATGGAAATGTGGAGCACCGTCATTCACTCCTGCTGCATGTATGAATGGATTTTCCTGTCTTTTAGCCTATGTCTCAAGATACATAGACAAAATTTTTTTTGCAAGTTACGACCATGCTCTTGGTATTGTGCATGATATGCCCATTGGTAGATTGGCTGCAAAATGGTTTTAATTATTTCCAGTTTTTACTGCCACATATTGCTTTAGCTTTTATTGGCTATGTGCTGTAACTACATGTAACGCTGTTCCTACAATAAAATAGCAGTTTCCCAAAGATCGCTAGTAACAATGTGACAATGAGTTGAAATGAAAATGCACGCAATTTGCCCCATTTACAAGTTATGACCATGCGCACGACTTGCCCCATTCAAGGGGGTTCAGAAAAATGTCGTTTTTATTTTTTATAAATTTTACTGAAGCTTATTGCTTTGAACATTACACTATATGTAGCTACCATAAACTGGGGTAAAAGTAAACAAATGGGGCAATAGTGAAGAAACTCATTGTTGTTAATAAAAAATTTCTAAAAAATAGAAATAGTGCACTAGGTTTTATGTACTTTATTCTGTATGTTTATTAGATATTATTTCATCATTTTAATATGTTAAACGTGCATTAATGTAAGCCTTTCTGTTTGTTTCAGCCATTTTCAATTTATGTCCTTTTTTATATGAACTGCAATACCAAATGCTAAGGTTTACCGCAGACATATTTACAGAGATATTGAAATATATTTTTCAGGACACTAACTGCAATGTTTTGAAATAATTGCAAACTAGCAAGCACTGCTACACCTAATCAATAAAGTACAGGTAACCCTTACATTTTATGAGGCAAAAGTAAACAGACCCAACTATTTTCTGTGGAACATCCTGATTTCATGTTTCTGTGTCTATGTTTTCCTGTGACTCCTGATGTTCCATATGAGTCTCTGTGTCAGGATATGTTGCAGCTTGCCGCAGTTCCTGCTAACAAGGTTAGCTTTGTAAAGTTAGGTAGGTTCTCTTAATTTCCTTTTCTGTCCCGCGAGGTGGGCCGCCAAATTGAGGTGACAGACTTTTTCTGCGGGGCTCTTACATTTGCCTGTGCGGAGGGCCAAAGAGGGGCCATCCGCACGGGCGCTTCTGTCTTCTCTTTTTGTCCATCTCGTGTCGCCTGAGCACAACGTTGTGGTTCCAGCTGTAGCTAAGCCAAGTAAATCATCTTAGATCACTATTGATTGTCTTAGATTCAGAAGTAGTGGGACAATACCAATGTAATAGTAATAATTATTATCCATGCTTTTACGTTGAATCGTGACATAGGTATGTTGGCTGTCGTACTCAAGCAGCAGAGCGACCTGCTACCACTTTGGTTTGGCTACCTCACCCTTCCACCGCATACATTGTGGTGTTCCATAAGGCTCAGTGATCTCCCCCTGCTCTTCAACCACTTCATGTCCTTCCACTTGTCTGCTGCCTGTATCACTGCCTATGATGATGAGTTCACTGTCCTGGAGCAGGATACAAAGGTGGCTCATGGAGTCAAGAGACTCGTTGCGCACGGCTGTGATTGCCGATTGGGCCACTGATAACGACTTATCCCTTTTTGTCCCAAAAACCAAACCGGCAATCACCCTGGATACTCACGAGGTAAATATGAACCCGGGGGTTGCCCAGTTACCCCCAAAATTTTGGGTGTCTAGTGGGATCCCCAACTGATCTCTAAGCATGTCATGGAAACCCAAAATTCACATCCTCTAGACTCCGCATCCTCAAATGCCGAGCTAGGGCTAACAGTAGGAAGCACTGATTTCAACATACCTATACAGAATAGCTAGCCCTCGCTGGGTCCATCATCACTTATGCAGCGGCGCAGTCCCTGTGTGGTTCCCCAATGTCTCAGCCAATTAGCTATGTAAATAAGCAGCAAGTCGTCCAAAATGTAGCTCTGCAAATAGCCATGGGCTCACACAGTAGCTGTAGCGTCCTACGGTCATTTCCACCAAGAGTCACAGATGCTGCTAGTCATGACTCCCTTGATTTCCTCATCAGGCAGTGTGTACTGCAGGCTCTGGTTCCAGGCCACCAGTCGCATGACATGGGCACTCCTCACAGCAGCCGTCAAACATGAAATATACTCTGGCGTCAAAGTGTTAGCCTCGAGTGTTGCACTTGCTGATTTTGTCATCTCGGCATCCAGTTGTAAGGTGGCTCTGGCGTCTGTCCACAGTGAGGTGATGGACTCCTCCATTGCGGGGCTGGGGGTCAACAAAGTGCTCGGCACACGTCCAAGTCAAAATTTCCCCCCCCCCCTTTTGCACGATGCTGTTGCAGTTGAGGTCAAGCTACTGTGGGGCCCTGGCCAACAAACACTGGATTAGGCGTGCTGCCTCTCCACGATGCCCACAACAAGTTCGAGCCGGTCACTGGCTTCTAGAGTGAGGAGGAGATGTTGCCGCCACGCGAGTCGTCAAAATAGTGAAGAGAGAGTGTTGGGTGCCAGCCTATACACTCTGGAGTGAGTGCACAACGCAAACTCGAGAAAAAGAAACTCAGAATACTCAATCTTGAGAAAAGTGTGGGTGCCCACTCTGTCATGCGGGAGAGCTGTTTCCCATCTATTCATGTCCAGCACATTTCCGATGCCCCTCTCTCCTGTGCATCTCTAGGAGGAGCTCTGTGGTATATGTCTTTCTTTCTTCTCACCCTTCCTTTTCCTTTAACTCTACACTTCCCCATCCCCCTCCAGAGCCCCTTTCTGATGGAGCTCGCAGTTAGGCGCCTATGCAACAACCTACTAGTCACCCTGCCAAATTTTAACACAAGTTCGATGTTATCCACAGCGTTTGCACTAGCCCTATTTATCCATGTCGCTGAAGCGTTTGTCTTACCAAGGTTACTGAACATAGTGTTGGCAGTTATCAGCTGATGTGAGTCGTTGTTTGCAGACATTCCTGAGCATGATTATCCAAAGGCAACTCCAGTAAGAGGAAGGAAGACAAAGAAGAGGGAGCCTGGTGGCTTCATTGTTAAGCAGATCAAAACAGAAGGTGGTGATCTAGTTGAGAAGAAAGTCAAAGTATACACTCAGAGGTAAGAGTGCAACACACAGCTTTTGCTTTTGGTACAACATGCTTGGATGATCCAGAGTGCAGAATATGGGAGAAAATAAAATTTACTACATACCTGGATGTGTGCAATATCCACTTTCTAATTATGCAGTGTTTCTGATGATTCTATTGGGACAAAACTAAGCTGCTATTATAATTGATTGAAATTTCATCTAACCAACCCTGGCTTGTCTCACCTACTGCACCTCATCTTACCTAGCACATTCCAAATTAACTACAGTTGATCTATTAATTAAATAAAGGGGAGAGGTATTGGTCTGTTGAAGTAAAATATTAGTGGGTCCCACCACCCCTAATAATGTCTCAAGCACCTTTCCGCAGGGATGTTGTATCTGGCCAAAGCTCCTGCTGATCAGGGGGTAAGTGACCCATCCCACGGGGCTCCTACATACTAGCACGTGTGGGGTGATAGATGGGATCCTCCACGTGAGTGTTTCTTCAATTTTCTTTCTCCTGCCTACCAACCCTTTCATGCATGGGCTCCACATTTCGATCGACATAGCTACTATGATACTAAATGGCCCTTTTTTATTCCTCTGTAAGATCACTGCTGTTGTGGAAACAAAGACTTGAAGTAGGAATTCAATAGAATAATGATTGTTCTTCCTCTTCTTTCCCGACTTGCTGGACCCATGCACGTTGATCCTGTGTCAGATCACCCTCGTGCATGGGTTCCATTTTTATTTTGGCAGGGCAAACCCGAGTACTTTTTGCGCAGGAGATGTTGCATCTGGCCGCAGTTCCTGCTGACGAGGTTTTGTAAAGTGAGGTAGGTTCTCTATTTTCTTTTCTGTTCCGCGAGGGGGGCTGTCAATCGAGATAGCGCACCTAGTCCGCGGGATTTCTCTCGTGTGCAAGGCCGTGAAAGAGGTCGACCACTCGAGTGTCTCCTACTCTGCTTTGCGCCTTGTTTCCTGCCCGTAGTAGCGCACGTAGGCCACGCGACCAATTATGTTGTATTTGAATACTACACACTCATCTCTGTTGGAACGCCTGAGTTGCGGTTACGGAGGTTAAACAAAGTTTATAATAATAATAATAATTTACGTTGGCATACTAGCTATATGCCCCTTCCATTTTCTCTCATAGAACAGCTTAGTATTGATTTAGGGAGGCTTAAGCTATCTTATATAACCTGCAGATAGCTATGGATAGAACCGCAAGCAAAGCAGTAATATTAACTTGGTAATGCATTTCCAAGTTTGTTCTTACCTTTTCGAGATCTTGGAAATACATTTGTATATTCTTCTAACTTTTCTTGTAATTTTTTTTCTTGGCCCTCAGGGGTATACTCTTGTGGGCCCTTTCCCTGCCACAATATACATGATGGGCCTCACGAACCGAAGGGCTATCCCGAGTGCCTTCTCCGCGGGGTATGTTGTAGCTGGCCGCAGTTCCTGCTGAGAAGCTTAGTTGGTTAGATTAGGTAGGTAGGTAGGTTATCTATACGTCCTTTCTGTTCCGCGAGGTGGGCCGTAGATCGAGATAGCCGACCTACTCCTCTTGTTTGGAAAGTCTTGAATGGGGTTGTCCAACTCGAGTGTCTTTTTCTGTTCTTTGCGCCTTTTTCCTGCCAGTAGTAGCGCACTGAGCCTACAGAGTTTATCTGGCAGGACTGTCTAGATAAAATATACATGCTGATAAAAAACGTTATACACTTTATTGAGCTTCACTCTTGAATCGCCTCGCTGCATCTACCGTGGTAAAACACTGAATCTATTAATATTTTTTATCTTTTTGCCGTCATTTCTGGTAATACATCGGATGACTGGTGTCTGATATTTATCTCGGTGACGCATTTAACACGCTTTTAAGTTTGTGCACGAGTTAGTATTCAGTACACTACAGCTTTCTTACTATTCATTCTTTTTAGTTTTTGAAGATTTTTGTTTGCAATTGAACCTCTAACAAGTTTTCGTTGGTATCTATCCCATAACGTGCATTATCCACTATTTTGTTGATGATTAATGGTGATATTCTTACTTAAATTAAGGATTGATGGGCTTGCATTGCACTTACAGTAGATACTCCGAATTAGGGAATCCCGAATAAGGGAATACTCTGAACGAGGAACTGATTCACAATTGTCTGCTGGGTAGTTATACCGAACAGAGTACCCAGTCTTCTGTCCAGAGTAATTTCCTCCAAAAACCAAAACGTGGGTAGGCTATGCTACTCTAAACAAAAGACTGCAGGTCTTCTGTCCGGGTATTTTTTTTTTTGCCTAGGAGTAGCTTGCACCCATTTATCCCATTTATCAACAAATATCATTCACTTCTAAATTTTCAGTCACAAATTTAAAAAAAATGTAAATGTGGATATTTTTTTGCACATTTCTCTTTTACAGCTATAGCTACCATGTATTTTTCTATTCCATGTGATGAGGCCATTGAGAAAATGTTGGGTAGAACTTGTGAGGGGGGCAAAATGATCAATTTTAGACCGATTGTTCTGAAATTTGCATAGTATGTGTATTTTTGAAAAAGAAACACAATTTACTCCCACAATTTGTTTTATTGAGGCCTTAGTTTTTGAGATAATGGAAATATATATGAATATATACCTACCCATATATTTTTTCTAAATTTCAAAGGAATAGAACTCAATGAGTGTTCATGCTACAATAAAAACAATGACAGTTTTAGAATCCTTGAAGCAGTCCTAAGAAAACTATACAGCAGGATTTTTCATTTTAGCCCTATTTTCAATGCAGCCCAAAACCGATTTTCCCCCTATATTTTAGTTAGGTAGTGATTGGACAGAATAGAAAATGGAGAGGCCAGCTCAGTAGTTTTGTTAAGATTGTTTTAAGGATTCCAAAACTGTCATTGTTTTTATTGTAGCATGAAAACTCATTGAGTTCTATTCCTATGAAATTTAGAAAATATGCATAGGTATATCATTATACTGTATATACTTCCATTATCTCAAAAACTAAGGCCTAAATCACAGAAATTGTAGGAGTAAAATGTGTTTCTTTTTCAAAAATACATACACTATGTAAATTTCAGAACAATCGGTAGAAAATTGAGTATTTTGCCCCCCTCACATAATGTAGGGCTACCAGGTGCAAAGGTTTTACCAAAATTTGTTTAATGTCCTCATGTCCTCACTTTAATATCCCAAATGATGTAAAATCTCATTGTATATGTACAAAACACCTAACATCTTTGACTTTATATGTGTTTATACTAGCAAAAATTATTTGGACATGATTGATGTTTACATCAAATATCTACTAGTTGAACCTAGGAGTCGGAGTCGGACCTTGAACCCTCCGAATCCGCAACCCTGGTATGTACAGTAGTTTATTTCTCAGTGTGACTTACATAATGTTGCTTACGTAGTGTAGTGTTACTTATTTCTACGAGTTTTTATTACCTAACTGGTAATAATACTGCATTACCGAGCAGGTGTGCTGTACTGCATGTAGTTACTACATCTACGTATGTACTATGTAGCGATGTTAGTATGTTACATATGTATTTCATTTAGGTAGCTAAGTCCTTAAAGTCTAGCTATGTTTTTTAAACTTACGTAAATAAATATGGTGCACATAATGTCTAAATCCATCTACAGTACGTATCTGTGCTACACTTACAGTACAGTAATTTATGTATTGCTCATGAGAGGAAACTTTTCCGAACAAAGGAAATTATTCCCAACAGAAGACTATAGTCCTCTGTTAGGGATAAATTTCTTTTATCCCCAACAAAGGAAAATTCTGGACGAGGGACTGCCCTTCCCCCAGTACTTAGTAGGTACGTTCTTCAGGTATCTACTGTATTTCCAACATTTACCTAGGACTGATTTGAGGCTGATGCACTGCATATCTTTCTACATATGATTGTGGGGTTGTTTAACTGTTGTTTTAAGGAATGACGTTGAATGACTTGTAGACACTGTTGTGTCAATGTCGATAAGCTTAATAATTGAAATGTATCATCAGATATCGCAAGGCATGGCAGCGGCTCCCAGAGTGCCGGGGGTGGTTGAGGATGGGCAGCACTGTAGAGCGCGCTCACTGCTCTGTGTGCAACAAGGAGCTCACTGCTGGCAAAAGCGAAGTGCTCAAACATGCTGCTGGTCAGTCTCTAT
>LQNS02278178.1:2963933-2983536 GCA_001587735.2 Parhyale hawaiensis | reverse complement strand
TTTTCCTCTAGAAAAAGGCAAATATTGTCCCCCCCACTCCACTGAATGGGCACATGCTGCCCCCTTATTGCCCCCCCACTGAGAGGACACATGCTGCCCCCCCTATCGCCCCCCCACTGTAAGGGCAAGGGGGGCGGTCGCCCCCCCCCCCCTGCCCCCCCCCGTTCCGGCGCCCCTGGCACTCCTTACGAACATACCAAGAAAGGGTTGCTTTCCCCACCATCGCCTGTCTCTACTGCTGCAACCCAAGGTCGTCCACTTGTTTCCCTATACAGATCGTCCACTTAGCCTTCTCCCACTCTAAGCCACCCCCTCTCTCATTTGCCATTCGCCAACCACTAGTCAATTCTCCAACAAGAGACACACTCCAAACAGCTTGGAAATTACATGTAGCCATCATCCGTCTACATATAGCAGTCCATTTGCTTCTCCCATCAACCCACCTACTGACTCTCTCTCTTCTATGCGTCTCGTATTGACACCAGAAGTATATTTTGCCAGCCAATTTGTGAGCTCAGTTTATTTTTCTCTATATAATAACATAGATTGTGTGCAATCAAATAAGTATATAAACATGTAAATAAATGTAGTTCACAGAGTTATAGTATTGTACTAGACAGCCCGTGACCCGTTGGGTCATATCATCATCTTCTTTGCTTCTCAAAGGAATATTGAACACTGTATCTGTAAGCAAGGATGAACATATACATGACATAGTCCAGCTGTATTTCCCGTATCACTCGTTACATTTAAAGGTACACTTTTATGAGCCGAACTCAGGCGGGCCTCCAATGCCAAAATGTCATAACTCTTCAACGGTGGAAGTCCTTCCCATTTTATTATGTAAATTAATTAGCAAACGTTATGATAAATTTTGCATTCACCTTCTCGAGTTCAGAAGTTCTTCTATTTGGCCGAATTCACACCTTCGTCATTCATATCAACGCGTTCGCTCACCCTCTTGTTGGAATGTGTTACTATGACCTATAATCAAGCACTAAGAAAGTGCACTATTTTCTGAGTTTTACTTCGCTTCAAATTTGAAGATATATCCTTAACCTGTCTAGTGACACTGTGACTTACCGGGGAAACTAATTTAACGGTGAATATTGTACTACCGTTTCGCGGCGTACACAAAGTTGAGCTGACAACGACGCTGCAAAACATTCGGACGACTAGATGAGTGAATGCGTTGATATGAATGACGTATGAATTTAGCCTTCAAAGTACACTTATAGCCCATTCGAACAGTTTCGCAGTGTCGAAACGTTGTCGTTAATGGGGCTTTTTTCACTTTGTAGAATAAGACGTGACAGAGTGCGGGACCAAAGGACACCTATACGTCTATTTCTTGGCTCTCAAGACGCTAATTTTTGGAAAGTGTTGCCCAACAGATTTCAGAACATTTGCCACATACATTTTATACAACAATTATATGAAAATGAAAAAAAAATTGTTCAATGAAAAAGTTGATGACACTTATATCGAAGGTTGATATTCCTTAGGAGCTTTGAAAACAGTAGACTGACGCTGATCTTCAATCGTCTTAGCTACTGTTACTGGCCATGCGACTAAAATTTTGAAAATTCAATTCATTCGTGCTCTTGACGGACGTAGCAATCAGTATCCAAGTTAGAACGTTCCTTGAGATTTCGTTCCGTCCTGCCGCTTCAAAGAGCTCAGGTGCACATCTATGACCTCTTGCCCCAAAATGATATCTAATTTCTTCCTATTTTACATCTGCTTATCGTGTGCAAACGAGCAAGCAAGTAATTTGTAATTATTTCCGAAAGATGACTTGCGTCGCACTAACCCGTATCGCAATCGTCGTTACCGCTTCTTGGGTTATAATTGCGACACAATTTGCGAGCGGCTGGGTCACCGGTGTAGCACAGGTAACCCAGAAATATTGGTTACAACGCGCCTCAGACTGGCTCAAGTTTAAACGGATAGCCGAGTAAATACATGGATATGGATAATAGATCGCCGTGTTAGATTTTGGCTTCTGTATCATCAGTCTCAGGGGAAGTAAACCTGGTTCTTCTAAATCACGTGGTCGAAACTCCTAGAGATATGAAAAGAGTGAACAATCATTATACAGAATATTTATTACAAAAAACAAGAGGTTAGCTAACATTCGAAACGTTGTAAGAAGTTAGTATTTTCAAAAGCGATCAAATTTCATTAGGAGTGCCGTACCCGTGATATGTATATAGGTTATAGGCCTAACTAAAAGTAATGTGTTTAGGAAACGAGAAATTTCCTGACTGTATTAACACAAGACTGAATTGGAAGCTAGAATAGACACAACTATTTCGCCAAATGAAATTTACACCATTGTAGTAAGGCTATTATCAGATAGGTCAAAAATCCACGGAGTAAACGTGATGCCAAATGGTACCATGACTTCCGAAAATAGGGCTGGATCTGAACAATGGGGCGGCTGTTTCGTAGAATAAGGTAAGGGTACCATTTACCGTCACCTTATGAACTTCAGCTGACGTCCTAATACACTACACAACCGCCATCCATGATATCTGCATCACAACTGTTGCGGCGGCAAGGTGAAACACAGATTCAGCATTTTGAATCAACGAGGTGTAAGATCCAATTCTAATTTCAAAAGTATAAATATTTTAATCTCAGCTTCAGTCCTAAACCACCTGTCGTCACCCTCTGTCCATATGAATCGTCAATTCAAAGTCTGCGATTCGTCATGGCGTGACGATACTACAATACCGTACTATCTTCCTTGCAATTGGCATGCCCAAAAAGTGACGTCATCATTGACTAATCTATGGCAGAGCAACCTAGGAGTATTTCAACTAATTAAAAAAAAATAGTCTCAAATTGCGAAATTCATCTCTAGTGCATCAATAAATTAATGTAATATATACTAATTTAACAATTACCTATAGAAAATTGCAGTGCATGCTGGTGGAAACTTGCACTGCATTAGTGCCGAATTTGTTCCCTTTCGGCCACCTGATTGAACTTTATCTTGATTGAAGCCTAATTTACAATTCTTATTCAGTTCACAGTGCTCTTCGCCGAACATATTTAAGGCGTCTTTTTGTGACCACCGCGCGGATGATTGCCTCTGATCGCGAATGATTCGCGCGTTTTTGTGACGCATTTTGACGTGATTCTGATAGCAATCAACCGTGATCAGTGGTGAGAATTGATCGCAGCGGGATTTCCTCCGCAGGCTAATCATGCGGGATCAAAGAGTGATTCCAGCCGTTGGACAAGTAAAAATTCAAAATTTGGAATGCAAGTTCGTGATGTTTCCTTATAATTAGGGATAAATTGAATAATGTTATGACGATTGTTTGTAATATTGACGTTCAGAATTAAAGTTTTGTTAATTTTATGCCTGTGTATGTTGAAAACGTTTTAAATACAGCTAGTTCACTTATACAAGGAGTTCAAAGTGAATAAAAGTTCCTAAGAAATCAAATTCCCACCACTTTTCGTGAAATACGATAGAAATTTATTTTTCGAAAATAGACATGGCGTCTCTCATGGTCTCTGGTTTGATTACAAAATCATTGACCGTTCTTGTGCTTTTCAGTGATCACGTGATCATGATCAGGGTGATTCTGATTACGAGCGTGGCCACAAAAAGATGCCTTTATTCTTTACCAACAAATATAAGCACCATTATAGCCAATTCTGTACGCGAGAGAAACCACAGTAACAGTCATTGTTCGAACGAACTTTCTGTACTTGGCGGCAACATTTTGCGATATTTTGCAGCTCAAGTAGCTGACCAGTCATGAGCCGAAGATTGAATAAAATAAATCTAAAAAATAAGGTGATAGGTTCAAGAAAACAACATACGAAGGCCTGAGGTCCCACACTCAAACACTTCCACTCGTCGATGTGATGTAAATTTGCTACGTGCGGTCACGGCTAAATTTTATTTTAGTCCTATTGAGTCCTCCCGTTGCATTCTTTGCTTCCTGCTTGTATCCTTCTATCATCATACTAACTATGACGGTATATGGGAATTGATGATCCTTCGATCGTCACTTTTTTGTTGGTATGACGATTCATGGATTCGTGCTTTAATTTACTATTTACTAAGAAAATTAGTATTTTATTGAGTTAAACTAGCAATTCCAAATGCTATTTGGGGCAGTTTCGATATTTGATTGTGTCTTTGTATCGTCAACCTATGACGAAAGAAAGAACAGTGGAGAATGTTGAACCATGTATCGTCAGCCTATTTAATTAATTATATAAATGTAAATAAACGTATCGTATTGAAATTTCGCTAACAGCTATCATATGCAATCACCTATAAACAATGAGAGCAGCAGAATTAAGAATAAAGAACTCAGTAAAAGTCCTTATATTGAGTGCGCTCCTTAACTCTTTGAACACACTTTCATCGATGAACAAGCAAGTGAGACACTCACATTATTAGAGTTGCAACTCAAACGAAGTTTGCGCGGGAATTATACAGTTACAGCGGTTTCCGCCGAAGGGAAATATGGCAACACTTTTGAATCAATTTCGTTTTGGGCTTTAGATGGCAACATATTCTTATTATTAACAGATTTGTGGGGAGTATGACGATAGGTGGAACGTGACGATGTAAGGAGCTCCTCCCCTAACATTTACACCCAATGGAACGGCCATTTCGTCCAATGGGATTCAGGTCGACATCGAAGGCTTAGAACTTGACGATAGAGAAGCTGTTTCGTGAAATGCGATTTATACGATATTCAGGTTGACATCAAAAGAGTGGAATGGATTTACCATATCCTGGGCGGCGTCAAAATTAAGTCCAGCTTGGTGATGGCAAGTCGGAAGTTATCAGGCAATACAAAGAAATTTGATAGCAGTTGAAATCAGACACTTGCTTTAATTGATTTTTTGCTATCAGTAGGCAGCAACCATTTCATGATAGGCTCTGCCACTGGCATCAAATAACCACGACGTCGGTAGGCTTCAGAAATGGTGTCGGGGCGAAACTGCCAGGAGTAATCAGACACTCGAAACTGTAAAGAATAAAATCATTCGGCAACTAACGCCGGTAATTTATAACACTCGCTCCATAAAGAGAAACCGGCGCCGGGTGCAAGAGGAGGCTAACGAATTATCACCAGAATTGCAGGCAAAAAGACACACAGGTTCCGGTAGGAGCCACACTATGGTGATTTCGCTGATCGCTGCAAATTTTCATCGTCAAATCGCAGCTTTGAGCGTTTTTGCGACCGTCCAACTTGCTGGATATTTTCGCGCGATTTTGGCCGCGAACAAAGCAGGCTCACTGTGAAGTATTTTGTTCCTCTCACGCAATACGAAAAAATTGGTTTTACATGAGGTTTTCTTGCTTCTCTATAGATATTTTAAAAGCCTAAAGTTTTTGAGTTCTAATTCAGCGCAAATTTGACGAGAACTATGAAACTTCATTGCAACAGTGACACTTTGTGACGAAAACTGAGTTGACGGTAAACATTTTATCGACGTTTTGCGGTTACCAGTTGGGTTTTAAAATTTTATTTACTTGATAACCTCGAAAACAATACCGAGCGGCAAAGAAAAGTGTGAAAATGTCAACCCAAGCTCAATTGGCAGTATGCGTTTTGCTGGAGAACGCTTAAAAGTAGTAGCTGCATTAAGAATCAATGCTTACGCCAATGCCACACGCTAGTCAAAAGAACGAGTATCTTCATCTTTTCGTCCGACTGTGTTGATGTGCCCATCTAATAGCACACACTAGCAAAGAATTTTGAGCTATAAATCTATCCAAATATACTAATTTGTCAGAATCTTGACTACCAGCACTTGCGGAGTAAACTGAATTGACAGTAAACATTTTTACACAATTTCTTGCCAATCGCAAAGCTGTGTTTACAAGAGTTCAACATAATGTTCGGACGAAAAGATGACTATACTCGTTCTTTTGACAAGCGTGTGCCATCGCCATTATTCGTAGTTCTGTAATTACTAGAAGAAAATGTCTAATTAAATGCGACAAAAAACGGAGGCGTCTTTGTACCAAGGAGAGTGAGCAGCAAAATGTTGCTGAAGATCTGCGCTTAAAAAGTCACGTGCCGCTACAATGCGCCGTTTGACAGTGTGGACGCCATGCTGCGAGATTTTGGCTGCGCTCTGCGAAATCGCACAAGCGTTTTTCGCACTTATGAGCGGTAGTCTGGACGAGGCTTAAGCTGTGAAGTTCAAAAACTTACTAGGCTTGTACTTACTGACAGTGCCAGATAATCTAGCTGTAAACAGTTGTTTACAATGTGTGGATAACTGGCTATTATAGCTCCCTCCCCCTGGTCACCGAATGCAGCATCACACCTGTACAAGACGCGGTATGCATAACGTCACCTGGATCTCATTCGAGGAGTCTTCAAGGTATTCAATGTAAGGAGAGATGAACAGCAAGTTATGGAAGCGTTTTACAGCTGTCTCTGCAACGTCTAGGGGGACGATTCGGGTGTCTTCGATTGGATGGCAAATTTAAGGCAAACATACTTGACTTGGCTTGAATGGCAGGCAAGTAAGCTGGCTTCAATCCTTTTAATGAAGTTTCGAGACTATAACCCTTAATTGACTATCTCTGATACTTTGGAAATCTCAGTCAGCCCCGCAAAATGGAGTTAACAGTTGTACTAAGAATAAATGGGTTGGTTTTAACACGCTTCAAAGTGACGAACTCAAAGCTCCTGCCTGAAGTTCAGACAAGTCAAGTCTTGTGGCTTAGCCTGAGGGTTTTATCTTACACAATCACCTAGAGCCTCTGAATAGATACTCCTTTATATTCTATTGTACTGTAGTCTACTATTGCACTGTGTGTGCGTGGTGCGCTCTCTACGCTCCTGTAGCGAGCCTCGGTATGAAGCACCAAGCGTGGACTCGCTCCGTTGGATCATCAGAGGGGATCTAAGGGATTGTTTGATCCGAAGGTGAAGTTGAGATTTTGAGACTCGACTTCTGATGTACTTCAGACAGGTGCGCTGGCTTCGACTTGTTGAACTGATTTTCAGGCGTTGAGTTTGAATATCTTACTATGTAGCGATTTCCAAAAGATCAATCTTTCCGTAAAATGGCATTTTCAGTCAAGTTGAAGGGTTGGACCCCGTCTGCTGCATCACGATACAAAGTTGCAAAGCCAACGCTCCTCCCTCAAGCTGCGGACAAGTCTGGCGTCGAGACCTTAAGTTCACTGGCTAATCATACAAGTCCTAAGCCGTTTCGACCTTTCCGAAACCTCAGATAACAGAGCTGAAGTCGCTTCTGTGAACTGCGTTGCAGGTGTTAAGCGCAGCCTAAATACAATTGAGACGACTGGAAACTCCATTGTATGGAGCATGATTGAGTTTCCGTCGTCCTTGAAGAGCCCATCAAGAAATGATGTCACTTATAGCAGCATGTTCTTTATACTAGTAAGATGTAGACATGTCCACTGCCGGAACTCTACAGCCCAACTGCTAAGGTCCCCTCCACGTCGCCCTTACTATGTTGAGTACAGGAGGTAAAACGCCGAGGGCTTGTGAAAACATATGTATTCAATTTCAAACAAAAGTAGCCTAGTCTATTTCTAGTGACAATAGATATATTGAAAGGTCATAAGTCACACTGAACGAACCTAACATGGAATTCATGAGTTGAGGACAAACGACTACACACAATGAAGAATGTCATCACTCATCACAGGAGTCTGCACTGCGGCTATACGTGCCGCAGCCTCAAATACATAAGTTACAGTTAAATCAATGTTGCCATAAGAAGTGATAGCAGGAAGCGCCCTGAGTTGGGGGGGGGAGAGGAATTTCTATTACAGGCGCCATCAACTGGCACAATGCGACGAAGCAAAGCTAAGCCCACATTAAGGCAGGTGCGTTATTAGCATTACGATTTTATTATTAGCATCAATATTGTTTTTGGCTCCGCCAAGGTGGTTATGTTTTTTCGAGTTTGTTTATCTGTCTGTCTTTCAGCAAGATAACTTAAACAGATATGAACGGATCTTTACGAAATTTGCATGGATTGTTAGGTATGTTAGGAGGAACAGATGATGAACTTTTGGTGAATATCCGTTCAACCGTTTGTGTATTTGTTGGCTTACCTGCCTTTTTTCAGAAGCATAACTCAGATAGTTATGGACCGATCTTTATGAAATCTGCACAAACTGCCAGGGTTATTACTAGGAGCATAAGACCAAATTTTTTTGTTAATTTGTTTGTTTGTCCTTCTGTATGTCAAAATGGTTGTCAGTAACATAACTTCAAAAGTTATGATTCGATCTTCATGAAATTTGTAGTAATCATCAAACATATTAAAAGATACAGGCCGAAATTTTTGGTGATGATCGGTTTGTCCGTTCGTGAGTTTGACTAATATATCTTAAAATATTTGTCAGAACATAACACAAGAAGTTACGGTGCGATCTTCACGAAATTTGCACGAATTGTTAATAGTGTTAAGAAACATAAATCACCAAATTTAGATGGCGATAAAGAAGAAATCCTAATTCCAGGGTCTATTTAACTTTTTGTTAACATTGCCTCGCTTGGGGGAGATATGCGCTCTCAGAGTGCTCTAGGTATTATTAAAGCGGCACCCCCAGGCCTCAACGGGCAGGCGATGATACAGAAATGAAGCTTACAGTATTCCAATACCTGGAAGCCCGAAACCGCCCGCTAATAAATTAGAGGTCAGGTCCCCACAGCACACAATATGTGGCCATGGAAGCTTCGCTCCACCCAATTGATTTTCGGCGTTAGCCCTTTGTTGATTAATCTTGAAATTTCAAGCTACCAATCTTGATCGAAGAGTTTTCAGCCGTCTCAAGCGTAAGCGAGTTGTTTCTAACACTTGCTTAAACCAGAGCTCTACTCAGTACTTCCAGACCAGTCCAGCGTTTGGGCTTAGCTTAATTCGAACCAGCAGTGCCACTTGTTGATTCCTTAACACTTTCATGTTTTTTTATGATGGATTACCATATTTAAGAAAGAAGATGTAGTTTAAGGATTGCAAAGGTCACGGTTAGTTTGCATAGTAATGCGTACGGGTAAGAACGAAACAAGAATGGTGTACCTATATCGCTGTCTTGTAAGCAAAGTCTTTTGTCGACTTGACGCCGTAGCTGGCGTACTTATATAGGTACATCGCACCATTGTTAAATCAAAAACAGAGAGCTGTTACATGACACTATCATAAGAGGGTACGGAAATAATGTAAAAGTTTAGAGAATGTCAGTTCCAAGAAAAACTCGTAGAAACATCGACCTGGCCAGAAGCGTCAATCGTCAGTAACGGATAATCAATGGAATTTGTTTGTATTTAGGTAGAGGCGACAGCGAATGTAACTTATGGAAAATGCCGTACTCAATAGGGCTTAGTGACGAGCAGCATACTGTACACAGAACTCAAGGAACTTCTCAATGGTTAGCAGGACTGGGACTCAATCGTTTCTGCACGGCGTCATCAACTGGGACAGTGCTAGCAAGACAAACTAATCTCATCAGTCGTAACTTGCCCGGCCCTTCAGTCATGAGCGCTGATTTCGCCACATCAGATCAAATTTTAGGATTCAATTCGACAGCGATTACTACAGAAGCGGCCTCAAAGTACTCTTATGAATGAGTCCGAGGTCATCCTAAGATTTTCGGTTAGAGGTTCACCCTGAAAGTTTATCCAAAGTAGCGTACCCAGCGCTCAAGGCTGCAGGGTAGAGGAAGTTAAAGCTAACGAGATCAGCTCATCCCGAATTAACTTCCCAATCAATGACGAGAATGGCAAAATGGCAAGGCTTGCGGAGGAAAATAATGACTATAGCGCAATTACCTATGAATGACAGAGAAATAAGTAGTAATTACCTATGTTACAGAGAAATAATTAGCAATTACCTATGATATAGAGAAAGCCCGGCAATTAGGAATTATATAGATGCCTATGAAACAGAAAGAGCCAGATAAGAACTTTTATTTATTTCACTACACAAGATCTTCAAATCAGTAATTTATTAGAATTTTACTATGCAATTGGCTTCATATTTAGCCAGAAATTTTGGTATTTTTAAATATCACTTGCAGTTACGATAGTTTTTTGGTCCAGCCAAAATATTTGCATGTTTATACAATAGCTACGATGACGATAACAATAGATTTATTATATATTCTCACGTAATTTACAGGAACAGCTTTCGCTCATGCGCCGCACTCTATGCAAATGCCTCTGCACTATGCCAGTAACCGCAAAAAAGATACAAAATATGATATTACTCATGAAAATAAAATAATACTTCCAATAATATTATTCACAATAAATAAGAATGCAATTAATGTTAATAATAAACATAATCAATAAGTACAGTAAAATCCGTAAACGGAAAATCCCAAAAGAGAAACTTCTGGAAACGAAGCCTTCCTGAAACAGAAAATCCAGAACCCTAAGCAGTATATTATGCAATCGTCCAGGAGTTTAAATTGTGGCAGTAGCCGAAGCAATTTTGCGTTACAAGTACAGGCTGTAGGAGCAAACCTTAATTGGGGGCGGCAGCGTCGCGAATCTGAGTCCTTGTATGTAAGTGTATTTTGAGTCTTGACATTACGTTCAAACTTAATTGGCTGTGGTTACTTCATGTTTTTCACTCATAAAAATTCTTAGTTTTCAGGTCATAAACTAGAGACGGGGCACACGACAGTCAAATGAAGGTGTTCCCTCAGCTCGGCGGTGTCCCAATGCGATGTTGTGTCCGTTAGCGAGGCAAAGAAGTGCCCCGTCTAATACGTTTCGGTTAACTCCTCGCGTGAAGAGATCTCAGGAACTCTGCAAGAGATATTTGCTATGTCTGCTGGCATATCGGCTTACGTTGTAGTAACTGTTGGGTGCACACACAGTCGTGTAGACAGGGACGCAACAATACAGTCCGGGGCTGAGATAACACATGCATCTGACTATCGTGTGAGTCCGCCTTTACGGTGCCCACCCTTAAATTTCTTGATTGTGCGTAAAGAATCTGCACTCACCGCCATTTCGTTATCGCAGTCGCACAGCTCGATCGTTTATCGTTAGTTGGTCTATGAAGAAACGTTTTTCAGAAGGAGTTTCTTATCTTTAATAAGGTTGGTAACACGTTGCCTACAAGCAGGGATGGGCAATATTTCATTTAAGTACATATTTTATTCGTAAATTCATTGGCAAATACATTGAAAAACGTGTAATTAAATACCATACCGCATTTAAGTACATTTTTGCTATACTTAAAGACAATATATTCAATTCAAATACTTCATATCAAAAACTCGTAAACATATTTCCTTCCATTACTTATTTTTGGAACACGTAGGGCCTCACATGCCTTTCACTTCGCCCACGAACGGCATGTGTTTGTAGGTACAAGCTTTTCACACTCCTAACAATGATACTTTTTTCTGTTCTTTCTCTTCTTTCCCGACTAGCTGTTCTATGCGCGTAAGTGAGAACACGCGGGCGTATATGTTCTATCGACATACTATAGGGTATGATCCCTCGCTCCTTCCTCTGTGCGATCGTCTTCGCGCGGATACAGAAGCGTAAACTAGTTACTATAAGTATAAACGGAACCTCGTTATGAAGCTAATGGGAGTCAGTGATCTTACGACAGTACTTGATTAAGGTTGACCTGGCCGCCAGCTCATGCATGCAGGATGACGGTTTCAGAGAGTGCCGTGTGTGTGTGTGTGTAGCAACTTTTGTTTCATACTCGAGAGAGCCGTTGCAGAAACACTGAAATGCCGAAACCAACATTCGGGGAAGACGTATTAGGTAACAGTCAGACGTTTCAAAAGGGAAAAATATCGTTTGACAACGAATCCCGTAAGGATGACTTTAGGCTGTCAAACCTGAAAATGTGGCTAATTTAGAGAACACGCGTTAGGAAGATTGGTGACAGCCCAGTCAGGACAAGTACATTATTTTGAGGCTGTCGTGTCGCATGGGCTGGAGACTGTGTCCCACGAACTGAACATGAGGCGAACTGCCACATTAAGATTTGACACAGTCCAGGTTCAGGACAGTCAGGCAGAATCTCAAGGGATGCGCTACAAGCTGATGGAACGAAATTTGAGCGAGCAATCAATGCATGGCAACCCAATGACAGCGATTGTACACTCTGCCAAGAGGAGTACTTTCAAGGGGTCAGTGATGTATAAGATCCAGCTAAGTTGTAATAATATTTATTAACGTATATTGAAAGATTTTCGATAGCACTTCGCAAGTGGAGAAGGTCATAAAGTTTGGTTTGCATGGAGCAAGTCAGGCTCGTTTCATTAAATTTTGTGCTTCAATCTTCCTTAAGGCTTTTACGCACAATATGTATTCGACATTTTTGGAAGTTTGAAATAGGATAGCCAATGTCAACCTAAGTTAATCTAACGTATCCCGTTGTGTTCGCAGCAGCTCACACACTGACCGGCTAAACTACAGTAGGTGTCGTGTCCAGTAAAGATATATTAATGCACACTTGCTGTCAAGAGAAAGTCGCTTCGAACAACAGCAAACTGGAGTGAGAGGGTAGACTGCGGCTATCATTGCGGTGCACGTTTTGCTATCGTTCCAAGGACGACAAACGCATTGCAATGGCCTGTTAAGATCTTCAAAGATGTTAGGCCCACCCAGCTACTGAACGCATCCATAAATGGAGCCAACACGTCTGTCCTTGTGTTAGGAGTCCCACTGTACCTCATATACTCCCTTACTACAGTTGAGTGCACTACTTCCCGAAGTTTTATTCAGCCATGAGGAATCTTTAGCAGATAGTTTATAATAATGTGCAAAGCACACATATGGATCAATGAAGTGAGACAGGTAGAGTGATTTTCCTCAAAGAGTGATGCAATGTTACCTGAAAGTTGTTATGGATTGATTTATTCACGTGTTTTTCTACTAGTTATTGTTCGTGAATCAAATTAATGAGACATGACGGAAATAAAAGCAAATGCACTACAGCATCCAGTTTTGAAGGGCTTCTAGCCTTCTTATTATACTGACAAAGCTATGCCTCTTAATCGTTATGCACTAGTATTGTTAATATTAAATTCCCACTGTGCCAACATATATTAGTTATGTCAATGCATGAAATAATAAATCTCTATTGTTATCAACTGTCAGGTCGCACGTAATGCAATAGAAGTCATTGCTCGTTATTTCAGTTGCTATGAGTTGAAGCTTAGCGTGTGATCAATGTATTGTGGAATAGCTAGTAGTAATTTAAAATATCGTTTTATATTAAAAAGTTAGGTATATCGAATTGTGAGAAGTATGTACTGAAGTGCCAGTGCTTTTTCATTGGCCACATAAAGCTTGAAATGACGCACAAAGCGAGTCATCAGTGTTGGACTTCGATATACTGTATATAAGTTCCAGGGACATTCGTAGAGCATAAATTGGCAAGTTTTATATCAAAGACTTAATTTTAGGCGTTAGGCTTAAGACCATAAAAATGCAGCTCGCAGAATTTTAGCAGACACAGCAATGTACTTCACTTTTATCCAAGTGACTTGGTAGACACCATGATCCAGCAGTACATCTGACAGCAGGGACTGGTGTGACGCTGAGCACCGACATCCCAACAGCAGTAGAGTGTGTGCTGAGCATAGAAGTTCCCCATTATAAAGAAGCTTGTGTGCATAGCTGATACTGGATGCTAAGCTTCCATTTGGCGGAACAGCAAATCTAATGACGGTAGATCCACCAACTTGCACCTTTTATCTTGCTGTTGTGGAGGAGTTGTAAGATGGCACGTGCGACCTCTGGACCTAAGACCGACATGTATGGGACCCTAACAGCATTTGTTTCCTTGGACTCCGTGAGCTCTGTCGCAAGCAGTCAGCGGACACAGACAACACAGCACAGGACGAGTTGCTCGCACAGACGACAGTTGCACGGACATGCAGTAGAGTGAGTTTGAATTGCGCAATGAAAATAGGGTGACAAAATGTTGAACATCACTTTCGTTGATATGGCGTATTCTCTCAGCAGGAGTTGAAATGAGTGCTTGTACTGGCGTGAGGCTGGTTCACACGACAGTGCTTCGGTCGCCATACGTACCACTAAGCATTCGAATGCTGTATTGTGCTCCAGTAAACACAGCTGTGCGGCTACCAAAGATTTTGCTGAAATGCTGGCCAACATAGTGGTCCTATGGTCTATTTTAGGGGCCGTAAGGCTCCTAATCCCCCTTATAATTTTGTTTTTTTTTTAGATATACTCGTACATGTATATTTCAGATAGCGCACACACACACTCCAGGGCAAAAACCGCCCCCCCCCCGCCGTTATCTCTCAATCTTAATGACGCTCTTACCAGGCGTCAACTGAGGTGACGTATCGAGTGTCGCCAGGAGAGTTTCAGAGAAATCTTCAAATTTGATACGAACCACAGTGACAAAATGGTACCCTCAACTTCTGATTGCGCGCTTCTATAATACCGCAGCAGATCGATGAGCAATACCTATGGCAGGCAAAAGCAGTCGTGTACACCCTGCGTAGCGCTCATGACTGCGACATGGTCAGAAATTCTGAGGCTAAGTGCAGCTGCCGGCGGTCCGGCGGGCGGCAGCAGGAGACAAAGCAGGGCGCCTGATGACAACAGTTCGCTATACAGCCATCCAGCAGTAGAAGCAGAACACGCGACAAAACAGCCTGCATGTCTCTGTGACTCACTTATAGTGACCTTTATACCATCACTACAGGGCTCCCCTCCTGTTTTCCTGGAGTGATCGTACAAGGATCACTACACACTCACTGAGAGACAAATTATCTAATTCAATTAGCACTAACTTGTCTTTAACTTCAATTGGCTCACAAGCCACAGCTGCCTGCTGGCTCAGGAGCCACAGCTGCCTGCTGGCTCACAAGCCACAGCTGCCTGCTGGCTAAGGAGCCACAGCTGCCTGCTGGCTCACAAGCCACAGCTGCCTGCTGGCTCAGGAGCCACAGCTGCCTGCTGGCTCACAAGCCACAGCTGCCAACTGGCTCAGGAGCCACAGCCGCTCCAGGCTCCTGCAGTGGCCGCAACAGACTAAGGATACGTTCGATTGGGCACCAAAGTTAGGCCTGCTACGCTAGACATGCCCGAACCTTGAGGCAGGTGACCTCGCTGCTGCGACTCACAGAACAGAGCTGCAGGCTCTGACCCTGAATTAGTTAGCCTTGAGGCTCCCCTGGCCGGTCTACGTCAGTTTTTTTCTACGTCTTCACTCATCCACTCGTCCGACTGCGCTACTGTGCCGAAGAAAAAGCAGAAATGTTCACTGTTTTCTGAGTTTCATTCACTGCAAGTTTGAAGAGATACCTGTAGCCTGCCCAGCGACACCTGCCGAGGACTCCGGTTTGACGGCTAACATTGCAATAACTTCATGTAGCGCACACATGGTTGTGTTGACAATGACGCTATAAATCATTGGGACGAGTGGATGAGTGCAAGCGTTGAAAGAACTACCGACTAGACAAGCAGCACAGGCCTTCAGAAACTCAATATTGTAGTTCCGTAAGAAGGAGTTCCCAACGGCTCAACGTAATCGCGTTGCTGCTAACACTTGTAACTCAAAGCAAAGCTGAAGCTTTTGTCTAAAGTTTGGAACAAGTCGAGCCTCGAAGGCTTAATTTCGGTGCCCCTTCAATCGAGCTCCACACGTCACGTGTGCGTATAGCAGCTTCTCACGACTGTGATGTGACGACGACTTTGTTCCGACCTGCCGCACGCTTAGCTGTGACGCTCACAGCCTCAGGAGACTGCGCGGCGCTGGGCTTTACGCTGAGAAACATCAGGATGCACGCAGGTGTTTCACGGCGTAGTTTGGTGTGTCATCGCAGCAAACAGAAAAACATACTTCAGTCCGAAAAACACATTTCTGCAAAATAAAGTGAAAAAAGCTTTGTAGTTTTGTTACACGTGAGAAGCGAGACGTGGTTACAAACTAACACGCAAATCGCTATTGTTTTTTAAAGTTTTACCTCTTCAGGTGCATCAATTTTACCTGTTTTTGATGCATCTTGATGCATCGTCGGCGTTGTCACAAAACCGAAACACATANTATCACGTTTTAGGTCTTCTTAAATAAAAAAAAATTTTGTTGTTAGGTATATATCCTTAGAAGGTTTTATTAGATTTTTGAAAATGGAAGGATACTTCCGAAACGTCAAAGTTTTATATTAGTTCATGTCGACTTCATCTTAACTTTATAATAATGTGCAAGGTACACATATGGATCAATGAAGTGAGACAGGTAGAGTGATTTTCCTCAAAGAGTGATGCAATGTTACCTGAAAGTTGTTATGGATTGATTTATTCATGTGTTTTTCTATTAGTAATTGTTCGTGAATCAAATTAATGAGACATGACGGTAATAAAAGCAAATGCACTACAGCATCCAGTTCTGAAGGGCTTCCAGCCTTCTCATTATACTGACACAGCTATGCCTCTTAATCGTTATGCAGTAGTATTGTTAATATTACATTCCCACTGTACCAACATATATTAGTTATGTCAATGCATGAAATAATAAATCCACTGTTGCATCAACCGTCAGGTCGCACGTAATGCAATAGAAGTCATTGCTCATTATTTCAGTTGCTATGAGTTGAAGCTTAGCGTGTGATCAATGTACTTTGCAATAGCTAGTAGTAATTTAACATATCGTTTTACATTAAAAAGTTAGATATATCGAATTGTGAGAAGTATGTACTGAAGTGCCAGTGCTTTTTCATTGGCCACATAAAGCTTGAAATGACGCACAAGGCGAGGCATCAGTGTTGGACTTCGATATACTGTATATAAGTTCCAGGGACATTCGTAGAGCATAAATTGGCAAGTTTTATATCAAAGACTTAATTTTAGGCGTTAGGTTTAAGACCATAAAAATGCAGCTTGGAAATTTCAGCAGCACAGCAAAGTACTTCACCTTTGTCCAAGTCACTTGGTAGAAACCCTGACCCAGTGGTACATCTGACAGCAGGGAGTGGTGTGACGCTGAGCAGCGATGCCCCAACAGCAGTAGAGTGTGTGCTGAGCATAGAAGTTCCCCATTATTAAGAAGCTTGTATGCATAGCTGATACTGGATGCTAAGCTTCCATTTGGCGGAACAGCAAATCTAATGACGGTAGATGCGAGTGGTAAAAGTTACAGAGTAAAGAGCAGGTAAAGTAAACTTCTGTAGGAGCAGCCGCAGATACGCCTCTGCTGGCAGGGTTTACTGGAACGTAAATAACGCTCAGGTTTTGAGAATAAAACAAACTGATGCTGGCATTCACAGACACTGCGAGTGTGAGAGACTAAGCTAAGGAAACTACAGCACCTGAGCAGAGACGACCTCTGGCGGCAGTTGCAGGCGTCAGAGAGACAAAACCAAACAGAAAAGAAAGAAAGAAAGAAAGAAAAGAGGCTCTGCACCACCGAGGGAAATCCACCAACTTGCGCCTTTTATCTTACTGTTGTGGAAGAGTTGTAAGATGGCACGTGCGACCTCTGGACCTAAGACCGACATGTATGGGACCCTAACAGCATTTGTTTCCTTGGACTCCGTGAGCTCTGTCGCGAGCAGTCAGCGGACACAGACAACACAGCACAGGACGAGTTGCTCGCACAGACGACAGTTGCACGGACATGCAGTAGAGTGAGTTTGAATTGCGCAATGAAAATAGGGCGGCAAAATGTTAAACATCACTTTCTTTGATATGGCGTATTCTCTCAGCAGGAGTTGAAATGAGTGCTTGTACTGGCGTGAGGCTGGTTCACACGACAGTGTTTCGGTCGCCATACGTACCACTCAGCATTCGAATGCTGTATTGTGCTCCAGTAAACACAGCTGTGCGGCTACTAAAGATTTTACTGAAATGCTGGCCAACATGGTGGTCCTATGGTCTATTTTAGGGGGGGTAAGGCTCCTAATCCCCCTTATAATTTTGGGATTTTTATTTAGATATACTCGTACATGTATAAAACAGATAGCGCACACACACACACTCCAGGGCAAAAACCGCTGCCGCCCCCCCCCGTCGTTCTCTCTCAATCCAAATGACGCTCTTACCAAGCGTCAACTGAGGTGACGTATCGAGCGTCACCAGGAGAGTTTCAGAGAAATCTTCAAATTTGATACGAACCTCAGTGACAAAATGGTACCCTCAACTTCTGATTGCGCGCTTCTATAATACCGCAGTAGGTCGATGAGCAATGCCTATGGCAGGCAAAAGGCAGTCGTGTACACCCTGCGTAGCGCTCATGATTGCAACATGGCCAGAAACTCTGAGGCTAAGTTCAGGTGCGTGCGGCAGCAGGAGACAAAGCAGGGCGCCTGATGACAACAGTTCGCTATACAGCCATCCAGCAGTAGAAGCAGAACACGCGACATAACAGCCTGCATGTCTCTGTGGCTCACTTATAGTGACCTTTATACCATCACTAGAGGACTCCCCTCCTGTTTTCCTGGAGTGATGGTATAAGGATCACTACACACTCACTGTGAGATAAATTATCTAATTCAATTAGTAGCTACTTGTCTTTACCTTCGCTTGGCTAAGGAGCCATAGCTGCCTGCTGGCTCAGGAGCCACAGCCGCTCCAGGCTCCTGCAGTGGCCGCAGCAAACTAAGGACCCGTTCGATTGGGCAGCAAAGTTAGGCCTGCCACGCTAGACATGCCCGAACCTCGAGGCAGGTGACCTCGCTGCTGCGACTCACTGAACAGAGCTGTAGGCCCTGACCCTGAATTAGTTAGCCTTGAGACTCCCCTGGCCGGTCTACGTCAGTTTTTTCTACGTCTTCACTCATCCACTCGTCCGACTGCGCTACTGTGCCGAAGAAAGAGCAGAAATGTTCACTGTTTTCTGAGTTTCATTCACTGCAAGTTTGAAGAGATACCTGTAGCCTACCCAGCGACACTTGCCGAGGACTCCGGTTTGACGGCTAACATTGCAATAACTTCATGTAGCGCACACATGGTTGTGTTGACAATGCCGCTATAAATCATTGGGACGAGTGGACGAGTGCAAGCGTTGAAAGAACTAACGACTAGACAAGCAGCACAGGCCTTCAGAAACTCAATATTGTTGTTCCGTAAGAAGGAGTCCCCATCGGCTCAACGTAATCGCGTTGCTGTTAACACTTGTAACTCAAAGCAAAGCCGAAGCTTTTGTCTAAAGTTTGGAACAAGTCGAGCCTCGAAGGCTAAATTTCTGTGCCCCATCAGTCGAGCTCCACACCTCACGTGTGCGTATAGCCGCTTCTCACGACTGTGAACTGACGACGACTCTGTTCCGACCTGCCGCACGCTTAGCTGTGACGCCCACAGCCTCAGGAGACTGCGCGGCGCGGGGCTTTACGCTGAGAAAAATTTGGATGCACGCAGGTGTTTCATGGCGTAGTTTGGTGTGTCATCGCAGCAAACAGAAAAACATACTTCAGTCCGAAAAACACATTTCCGCAAAACAAAGTGAACAAAAGTTTTGTAGTTTTGTTACACGTGAGACGCGAGACGTGGTTACAAACTAACACGCAAATCGCTATTGTTTTTTAAAGTTTTACCTCTTCAGGTGCATCAATTTTACCTGTTTTTGATGCATCTTGATGCATCGTCGGCGTTGTCACAAAACCGAAACA
>LQNS02278178.1:2929502-2946069 GCA_001587735.2 Parhyale hawaiensis | reverse complement strand
CCTAGTGACGTCTCTGTGTGCACCAATGAGGTTTCTGTGTGCCTTAGCGAAGTCTCTGTAAGCACCAGTGAGGTCTCTGCATATACTCGGACAGCAACACAGACTCAGAACACAATTCCAGCAGCTGCGGACCAGCACTGCCGCTCCGTTGCAGGGGCAACTAAACAATTCAGGAGCAGGCAGCTCGAGGGCAGCTGCAGGCATTGGCTCGCTCCAACACCGGCGACCCATTTAGCTGGCCGGGAAAAGAATTAGAGAAGCTTATAAATATGCAAGCCTGGGCTAAGAATAAACATAAAATATGCAAAATAGACAAGACGCAGCCTGCGGAACAGCCTGACTTTGGAAGCTTTAATGCCACGCTGTCGGAGCGATACGAACGTCACATGTTTTATGCAAGTCTTATGGGACTGTGACCCAGAGGGTCATGCTGTCTTCAGTTAAAGGAATTTTGTGTACAGCCCATAGTGACCACGGGGTTATACGCCATCGATCTGCACGGCAGGGACGAGTAAAGCTAAACTCATCGTCTTTAGCTGCTCAGGAACTTCAGTCAAGAGAACAACAAGTGGCGCCCCGAGGATCGAGTTTCAGGCGTTAAGCCCAACTGAATAATCTACAGACCTTCGTAAGGTCAGAGTTTTCGGTCGTCTCAGGGGTAAATGGCTTGTGACTAACAGCAGCAACACGATAAAAACTGGCGAAACCAACACTCGTGTTCAAATTATGGCTACAGGGAGTAGCTGAACGCGCACTCACCGCGCCGATAGATAAAGTTCTTAATTTCATAGCGCACCGGTGTGGGAAAATATCGATGATCTGAGGCCTAGAATGTGATCTAGCGACATCGCATATAGGAAATGCAGGTGGTTTTTGTTATAGATCGGGATCTTCTATACAGGTTTCGATATAGGCCCAAAATTTTAAGTTCCAGTCTTTGATTTAATTACGTTGGTCTTGAATTGACTGTTTGTTTCCTGCAGCACTAGTGCCAACCTTCAAGAGGTGTACCACGCCCATGTTTACTCTTTATCTGGCTCAGTTTATTAAGTATACATAAATTAAACACTGTCCGTGATAATATGAATGTCATATTAACGTGTACAGATTCTTTTCTATCCATTTTAATAATAAAAGAATCAATAAAAATAGTTTGATCTTCTTTCAAACTCCTCGTTTTCTTTCAGAGTTATCAGACAGCACGGACTGAGGCGTGTTCTAGTGAGACTCTGGACCGTGTTGCTACGAGTACCAGTGTAACACCGTTTGACTCACAAATATGGTATGAATGCGTCGCAATCTCAGCTAAATTAGCGGAGACCTCGCACTTAAACATTGCTCGTGGAGCTTTAATTTGGCATTGTGTTAATAAAAATCTGAAAACCTGCAAGAGGGCAAATACACATCAGCCACGGGATTTGCTCTTCATTTTCCTATTTCAGTGGTTTAAAATGCTTGCAAGCAAAAGCAATGTTCATAGACAATGGTGGTTTTACCTAGCTCATTGCTCTGCAAATGTTGAGTTGTCATCGGTGTTGCTTAACCTGAGTCGCACTGGATGTGTGGTAACACACGTGACACCGACAGTCTGATTGCAACGCGCCTCAGGTTTCGTTTTAGCCGACTTGCACTTGATATGAACCGCTTCATCCCTACACGGATCTCTGGTCTATACCAAGAACTTCCTGAAGTGGTGACATGATAGCCTGGACAGCTTAGCGAGGTATAGCCTATGCGCGGTCAGATGAAACAATGCACCAGCAACCAGTTACATTATGTACACAGGCGAGGGAGGAACTGGTTAGCGACAGGCCCGCATCGTATGCAGTAGCATGCATCATAGGAAAACGTCCACTGAGAAACTAATTTCAGATTATGGTCACAATTAATGACCAAAACCAACGTATAGGTTACCAAATTCCATCAACAAGGGTGTAGTGAGACGAAAGTTTTGAATACAATCTTAGTAAATAAAATAGAAAATTCCACAAGTTAGTCAATAGCCACGACTAAGAACGAGGGTAATACAATTTTGATAGAGGCTTCAAACGAATAATTCATGTTGCTCCAACAGACGATTCTCTGATCTATTTCCCGCAATGGGAGCTTCTCGCTATGGCTGTACTGTATAAGATACTGTACTCATTATGAAATAAATAATTCATTACTACTACAGGCCGATGGCTTGGTTGCGTAAGGACAGGATTGCTGGACTAACTTTACTTTCCCTAGAGAAAGTGCAGATTTCTATTACATTGCCTGAGGCTGAGAACCTCCGAGCAATTTGAAAGACAAGCGCATTTTTTGCAAACTTTCAGAAAGAAGAAGCCAGTAGAGAATATTTTGTAAGATTAAACAGGAATTTTCTTGCTAGCGCATCTCAAAATTTATGAAAAATACGAAAGATAAATCCCGACAATTAAACTTTGATTAACAAATGTCACGTGTACGCGTAACAGAAAACAATGTACTTTGCATACGGAGGGGCGATACACGCTCTAGTTTTTCTGACTGGGCCAAAGCTTCCATGAAATTTGAGAAGTCACTTCAAACATATTCAAATAAGTAAAATAGTGCAAAAACTATCTAGTGGAGCTAACTGTACCTGGCATTTCCGTGAAACAGAATCCAGCACTTCTTTAAAAACAGAACAGACGAGTCAAAAGAAATGTGAAACTGCGGGTATTTTCAAAATTACACAAGCAGGCGAAATAGAGTACATTATCTGAAGAGACCAAATACAGTCGATCCTTCTTGTCAGCTGGTCCAAATCTTCTCTGCACACACGAGAGACAAATAAAGACAAATGTCAATTCCTTCTTTTCTGCCACAATGCAAACATTAGGACGGGAGCACGAGGGCGGCGCTGAGGGTCGACACAGCGAGCAGCAGGAGAGCAAAGCAAACCGGCCACGGGGCCCGCACAGGTAATGAGGTGGAGCTTGTGTGGGGTGTACCTTCCCTCCAACAGGCTTTTGCTTCTCTGGTGTTCCAGGTACTTGTGTAGAAATTTATCTACTAATTACTACAGGACCAAATGCTACGCATGAAAAATGATGCTGTTTCGTGCTTGTCAGAACTGCCTTGGGGTCGAAGATATTCGGCGCATTGCGCCGCATTAGACTTGGCACCTCAACGCATCAGACGCATGGCGACAATAACGAACATAGGGTCAGCTATAGCAAGCATCCGCTAGGATTCCGCCTCAAACGAAATGGCTACTGTCTAAATGGAGCGCAATAAAGAGCAACAAACTTCAAGTGCAGAAGCGCGGCTGTCTGTAGTTCAAATGGAATAGCTGACGAATTAGAGGGCTGTGGCTGCAAAACTCTACGGGCTTAATACCAAACGTTTGACTTACTCTTGCAATAGAATAAAATATACTGAAGATTTAATTCAAGTTACTTTCGTAAAACTCGAAGAAATTAACTAAGTCCAGCAATTGAATTAAACTTATAGAAAATGCAATACTTATTACTTAGTTAATCTTCAAAAACTCTACGAGATAGACACCGAATGTTTAATTTGTAAGTACTAATACTAAAAATTTTTACATTCACCAGCAAAAAACAATCAGGGAAAGAATATTAAAATCACAAAGTTAATCAAAACCAGAATGCAGAACACACACACACACACACACCTATACACACACACACACACACACACACACTGGCTTCAGCTACACTGGCCACACGATTTAAAGCGGGTAACTCGTCCTGCCGAGCTAACCAACCTGGTCCGTTCCATCGTCCAGTATACTGAAGCGATGGCTCTCTAACTCAGGCCTCTGCTCATAAAAATTCACTTAAATATTTTTCTTCGTAACTTAAAGAATCGACTGACAGCGAATGCAAAGTTTGGTTATTTTTTGCCATAACTTTTTCTGTCTTGGGAATATTCACATGATTCCCTACGCTTGATGCATTTGCCAGCAACTGGGGGCATGAAAAAAAAAAAAATTGCAGCAAACTATGACAATCGCGACGAGCACACAGCACGGGAATAGGAATACAAGATTAATGAAGGCTCGCAAATACTCAACGGAATTGCAACTAAATATCCCCCACAGTTCCTATCAACGCTCTAGAGAAATAAAAAAGAAAAGCATTTAGCAACTAGAGGACCTGAAAGCACATACCTCAGCCCAGCAAGGCAACGTTACCAAAAAATTCAAAATGATCCTGAAATTAGGATTTCCTCTTTACAACCACCAAAATGTAGTCATTTGTTCCTCTTGACAGTAGTAACAGGTTCTATAATTTTCTTGAAGATTTGTCCGAACATTTTGAGTTATATTTTGACAAACTTTTCTACAAACATTTATCAAATACACAAACGGACAAATCGATCATCACCAAAATTTAGTCGTTGGAGCCTTTTAGCATTTCCAACAATTTCTGCAAATTTATCGACGGTCTATTGATAGCTTTTTCAACTATACTGCTGACAAACATTTTGGCAAACATTTGTCAACCATACAAACAGACAAGCCAGTCAACACCAGAATTTGATTCTGTCTTTTTACAAGTTTAACAATTCCTACAAATTTGATGAAGATCCGTTTATAACTGTTCGATTTATGTTACTGACAAATATTTTGACAAACATAGAAACGAACAAACGGACAAACAGATCAATAAATTAATTGGTCATTGTCTCCGAGTAATAACCCCCAAAATTCCTGCAAATTTCAAAAAGATCGACCCATAAATTTCGAGTTATGCTATCAAGATAAAAGAGGCAGACGTACAAACGGTTGAACGGATCTTCACCAAAAGTGAAGCATCTGTTCCTCCTAAACATACCTAACAATACATGAGAATTTTGTTACGATCTGTCAATTGGTGACAGACAGACACGCAAACTCTAGATAAACATAACCGCCTTGGAGGAGGTAATGAGAAAAAGTACTATTCATGCGCATGAAAATTCCAATTTCATGTAAATGATGAAGCGAAGCTTTTCAATATAAATGCAGCAAATATCGAGAGAATGCTTTGAATTTCTTTGAAGAAACTTGAGGTGTTACCGTCCAATTCACATTAGGCATACAGACACATTTTAGGCTTGTGCCGCTGCTCAGCGTGGTGGCTCTGCTGCGTTGGTCGCCTTCTCTGAATGTCATACTCCCAGACTTATGGTACTGTCGGGGTATATTTTATTGCATTTATTAGCTAAATATCCCTTACCCTAGTGTTTTTTTACAAGCATGTTGAGGGTAACTTGAGACAGGGTCGAGATCAGAGGTGTCGTCTCCCCTTTTTTAATATTAGAAGTTCGTTTTTTGAGCGATAAAAAAAGACAAAATAACCGACGAATTTTTCAGTTTTGGTTAGCAACTCTATATGGTACCATATTAAAACCAGTTTTCCTACACATAACGTTTTTTTGGCAGATTCTAGACAGTAGGCTTACCATTGCGCCATAAAGGGTTACGCTTACTACGAGCATATCGTCGACGACTGGAGGAATAACATTGAGTGAAGGTTAGAAAGCGTGTCTCCCGGGGCAGAGGTTAAACGTTTTTGGTTTCTGCCATTCTTTTTCACGTTTTCCTAATGTTACTTGTTAAGCTCATAATTCATATGATGACGTATTAACTAAGTAAAAGTAGGCCAATATATATTAGTGATAGTGTTTCTATTAAAAGATATTAAAGATATTGCTATTCCTACGTCGCCAGCCTGGTGTGATTTAATAATAATAATAATATTGTAATATTGCAATTATGCCCGCATATTACGCCTGTTTGCGGCATTGTGGCTCTGCTGGACTTTGGTTGCTTCAAGGAAAAAGATACTGATCGTTTTGCTGCTAAAATGTACAGTAGAGTACCGTCTGGACGCCATCCATAACTGGGCCTCCATCCTTCATGAGTGTTGCCAGCTCTTCATGTGAAGCGAAGGACGGAACGAGACAAGCGGTGGAGAGACCACCTCAGTCATGGCAACGGTGCTGCTTGTAAGAGCAGCACAACTTCCCTGATGCTTGTCCTCACAAAGTTTTTCGAGGTTTTAATTTTGAAAACTGAACCCTCATAATTTTAGCTCTAAAACTTTTCCTAGCCTTGCAATATGGATAACGACTTATGTAAAACCAGTCGGGCTCTTCTAACTACAGGACCACTTTTTAAACATTTAGCTGACAACAGTATAGGAAATTATAGAGAAGTCAAAAGTGTTGATTGCTGAATAGTAAACAAGTTGGGAGCAATGGAAATTCTACACACCAAAAGTTTGATGTTTCCCGAGCCGCGGGACCCGTACGTACGTAAATTGCTTAGGAGTGCAGAGTAGGAGCTCAGCGCAGGTAACAGCGAGTCGCGAGACCTTATCTACAACACCCTATTTTTCCCCACTTTATTCTGATAACCTCAACGAAGACGGACGGGTGTATGGATAGAACCACAAACAGAATAACAAACTAGATAATATCAAGGTTTTAATAATATGTCTAAAAGAAGTGCTCTTTTGCAACTATATATATAAATAGATACATGTATAATAAGTAATCTATCTAGGTACGCACATGCGTGGAAGACACAGAAGTGCTCACAGAACATAGAAGACCGCTTACAACACCACACTAAGGAAAACATAGGAAAGGCAGCAAACGTGAAGATGAGCTCTTCACACCACTCCTTTGAGCAGCGTGTCAGGAGACTGGGGTGACTAGTGTGCGTCACCACACTAGTGCGTGCGGGGTTGTTGGGTTCCGCGCAGTCCATTGTGTTTTGAAGATAAACTTATCTCTCATGATGCTAAGGCGACCGCAACGCTTAGGTTTAGCCTGGGTTTAGGTCTATGAATTTGTGCTGACAATGGACAAAGGTCACGACTGAGAGCGTCAATGGCTTTAGATAGGCGTAAGCATTGAGGTCTTTAGAGCTGTGAAACATCAGCAAGAGCTAAGAAGATGCGTGCTAGAGAGATGCCCTGTGCATCTTAAAAACGAATTGCGAAGACGTTCTCCGTCAATACAGGCTTCTAAATGGATGCACGAGTCTGACACACAAATAAAAGAATTATTAACAAACTACATGACACGCACGTATAAAATAATAAGTAAATAAATAAATCCCATTTATTTCCAATGTAAAGTGTAGCAACTTAGTAAAGCTGCAGCAATGGCCCGTGAGTGCCGCAAGTGGCACGGAGAAGGTAATAAAATAATTTACACAGTACGTAAATGACTCAGGTAAAGGAAAGCGAATGGAACAAGCAGCAGGCATATCAATGTAGGCAACGAAGTAAGAATAGGAGGATAAAACGGTAAGCGTGGCTACAAAAGGAGAGTGCAAACGGCTAGCGTATGGTGCTGGGTAGGAATAAAGAAGAAGAAGGAAGCGTAAAACAAATATGGAAGATAAAGCGAAGGAGGAGGCAATACAGAAGCACTTACTCTGCGGAACTCTGCTATCTGCGTGAGCGAATGGAGAGACACAGAAGAGAAGGTAAGCATTAGCACGAGTGCAAGAAACAGTGGAAGACAACAGTGAAATAGAAATATGAAGTAACAAGTCACGACCGACATTGGTCAAACAATACCCTGCTGGTGCGCTTGTGAAAAATAAGTTTTGGTCAACAAAAGAAACGGTGGGGCGGAATGCGCGGTGAAATGTAATGTCATAAAATACATAAGTTTGAGTGCACTCTCAGAAGATTTAGAAATTAAACTCATTAGCAAAGTTTAGCATCGCACAACGGTGTGAATTTTCGACAAATGCAATGGGCAAAAGTTGCAGCACGAAGCAGTGACAGCGAATGTATTGAAGCAGCGACATCAGTGTACTTAAGTGCTTGCTCCCAATCCGAAACAAGTCCTGATGCTTGTTGATGAAACATAAAACTGATTCCCAGGTAAGCGAGAAGCCTAAAACTAAATAACTGTCAACTGTTCATTGTGATGTAAAGAATGTATTTACTGGCAAGGAATATTATTCTGACAGTATATATCATCAGCGAGTTATGGTCCCTAAAGTGACAGCATCAAAAGAACCTAAATATGATTATGATGAACTTGAGCGCCTTTCAAAGACCTACTGAGGATATGTTGAGGAATTTGCGTTAGTAGCTATAATACAGTCCCGACGTCGCAATGAACAGCCTGGTTTTCTGCTAGGTCGTCCCTATGTAAGCTAGATAACTTCAAATTGAAGTTTACACGAATGGGTATCAGGACTCATTTGAGATTGAATAAGCAGTCAAGTCTGTTGCAGTCTATAATATAAGGAATAGGCAACACCAATGTAACAACTAATGGTTTGCGTGGTGCCGAGCGAAGTCAGCCTGCACGGGCACAGAAAAAGAAAAAAAAAAATAGAGAAGAACCTAACGAAGAACTGGGTCCGAAGCCAAAAGTAACTCTGCCTTTTGAGGTATAAACACGCAGTCCCGCGCTCTCTGTAGCTGAGCGCAAGCTGCGGTACATTGCTGTATAGAGTTTCTGTAGGGTATTTCTGCCAGCGAGATGCGCCACACTTGCAATAGCCAAAGACTCATTAAGGCAAGAAGTCTGGGGCAATATAGGCCTGTGGTGCAAAGTTAGCGAGCGTGTCTGTTAAGAGAGCAATTATTGCAAACCTTAACTGGCGACTGGAAACTTTTGGAGGCCTCTGTATAAAATATTGCAGCTGCTCCTAAGCGGCCATGTTGGGTGGCGAGCAAAGGAGCGTGTGGAGGCAAACTGCAGCAGGAGACAGCGGAGGCAGTCCATAAATTACACAGAGTTCCATCGTCCAAATCATTATAGACGATGATGTTTTACAAATTTGCACTTGCCGATATTATCACTGATAACAAAAGTTATTGCATTAAACGTAATCCAAGCTTTGAGCTGCTATCGAACGATAGACCACTAAAGCTTGGAGGTAAAGAGAACCCCAGAATACTAACAAAACTAATGATAACATAAAGGTAATGATGAAGATAACCTAAATACTGACGGTATCAATAAATTTTGGCAGGAAAGAAGCAAGTATTTGTATTTTAAGGTTTGGAGAACTATGAAATAATGGGAATCGTTGAAGTGAAATGATAGGAATTACATGCTTGATAGATGAAATCAAAATCACTGCAGAAAAAGTAAAGAAATATGATGGAAAATTACTAAACCCAAGACAGGGATAGCTGGAATGAAAAATATGTGACATTTTCGTATAGATACGATCTGATGGAGGCTGTGCAAGTACTTCTAAAGTCTACCACAACAGGAGAGGATCAGCACCACCACACTAAGGGTGAGCTCAATTCACCTCGTTGATCAGCAATATTTAATTCGACTGAATTTATTCTATTTTACAATCCTGAGTTTTATATCCGGAGTAGGGATGGAGTTTCAGGCGCTAATCACACACCGATTCAGCTTGAGCAGGCTAAAAACTACATCCTGCAGAGCAAGACTGAAGTCCTAGACAAGTTTAAAATAATCGGACTGGATTATCTCGATCAAAGAGGCGACTCCAACACGCATAAAGTAGCAGGTCTTAGATTGGCTAGGCAGTCCTAATACCATCAGAGCTAACAGCTGCATCATGTGGTCAATACACTGCACAGAGACGCAGAACATCCCTCACTATCGGTAAGCAACATACATCACTGCTTGGCTAACTTTCCTTCGCTAAAATAGCTAGATGATAAGTGTAGAAGCACCTAACAGTTGTGTGTAACTTTTAATTACAACTGTATGCTCCAGTACTGCATTGTACATGTAGGTAGTTGCCCAGATGATTTGTTTTAATAAGAAAAATGCGTTTATAAAATACATGTTTGCACAGCCTACCATGGTACTGTAATACCAAGTTTTCACTATAGGATAATGCACATCATGTGTCTGTTCTATACCTATATGCGTACATTATTCTTACATATTAACATACACAATTAAAGGTAGAAGCAAAACAAAAAATAATAAATTTCAGCACCCCAAAAGTACTTCCTTCATCCAAACTTTGCCCCTTTCAACAAGTTTCTGCTGTTTACATGGTATTGCAAGTATCGTTAATCTTAGTGTTTTTTGAGTGCAACACGTTTTTTTTTTTCAACCGACTAAACTTCTATTCCAGTCTTCCTTTACATATTGCTTACATTTTTTTCAGCGAGTGAAACTTTAGGAAGAGCAGAGGTTATGCACCTTCAGTTCTTCCATGCAGTTGAATTTCGATATTACTGAGACTACGGCCTGTAACCAAACTACGCTGCTGAGCGCTTATGGGAAAGTGAAGTGATCCCTATTTTCTTGCGGTTTCTTGACTGTCCAGCAGCATTAATTTTTGCCTTTGCTCACAAGACGGATATTCCGCTGCATTTAATTTTGATAGCATCGATAACAACGTTTATGCTAAGAAACTAGCAGATCGAGCTTGCTAGTGTGATGCTTCTTTTGCAGCAAAAACAGTCGCATAGACAAGGACACACAGGAAGTTTTAGCAGCAATGCTTCCTCATCGTTCTTAACCACACTGATAGAGTGGTACACAGCGAGCACTGCTCACCACGGCAGCAATATGCAACCAACACAAGCATCACAATGTACCGGGATCAAACTGTTATACAGTGATTCATACCATTTACTTTGACTACAAACCAGGGTTGCTGCGTCGGAGGGTCTAAGGTCCGCCTCCTAATCCATTTATGATAAGCACCTTCAGCTCAATCTGGCTTCGCAAATGGCACAATCAACGCCAAAATTCTGAAGAAGCTGCAGCTCGACAGTGTAGATCGTTACGGCAGCACTAGGTGGACCGTACGGGACCTGCTGCACTAGGACCGGCAGCACTAGGTGGACCGTACGGGACCTGCTGCACTAGGACCTGCCGCAGCGAGCAGATACGCCCGCCCCAAGTCTATACGGCGCATAGGGAGGGGATAACACGCGTACACGTGCACCTGTCCATATTATCTTACTGTTAGCGCATTTGCATTGCTTTCAATTTTAAATACGCAGATAGAAGTATGGGGACCTTGGCAGCTGGTTTCAAATTAATGCGAACTAAGAATAAATTGGAACATGGAATGTTGTGACAAGGAAGAAGAATTCAATCGTCGACGAAAATAGTCAGACCAAAGGAGTAGAGCAGCGGCGGCACCACATAAACTGTGTTTTCCATCAATTTTTAAGATTGGCGGCACAATTGCTACATCAAATTTTAGGTGTTTTTCGGACCAGTGGGGACAATCCAACGAACATAAAAATGACTCACAATTACCGGCCAATGTCATGCCAGCCCACGTCTGGGGTGACGTCACTAACTGAGGCCGTGGTGACGCTGTGGTGCAGGTCTCGCCTCGCCAAGAGGCCTACGTCTCCGTGGCCTACAAGCATCACGTCATAGATCGACAGGTCAGGACTGAGACCAATACTTTAACACTTGCTACCATGCGACAAACGTATGCAGTAGCGACCTGACACATGAAGACCATTTTATCAAGGCAGTTCGGTCGGGGTCAAATTCCTCTCTAGCGTTGTCAATTCTATGAGTATTTCTGAGATTTATTCGGCCCATATCTTAGCCCCGCCCACTACCTGTATATAGAGAATCTCACAAATACCCATAGAATTGGAACCGCTATAGAGGAATTTGACCACGACCGAACCGCCTTGCTAAAATGGTTAAACTATAGTGAGAAGTAACGCAGAGTTGTCCTTTCGATACTATAACCATGATACTATAACCATGATACTATAACCATGATGCTATAACCATGATACTATAACCATGATACTATAACCATGATGCTGATACCTTCGGACTGGTGACTGCACTGCTTGGTCGCGCCTGTAGAGCAGCAGACAGGGCGCTGGTGGCGCAGCTGCTGCGAGGCTCAAACCAACAAAGTCTCGGCATCAATGATTTCTAAACTGAATCCTGCGAAGCAGGATTGAGTTCGTTCTCAAGCTCATGCGTAATTAGCTTGTGATTAAAGCTAGGAAGTCGAATCAAAATGGTGAATCGAAGGCTTAAGATCGAAGTTCCGGACAAATTAAAGTTATTAAGATTGGCATATGACGCTCAGAATGAGCAAATGAAACGCTCAAAAATTGTTGAGAGCACAGAGAGTGGGACAATAAAGACAAAACTGGAAGCGTGAGCGTGCGTAGTGGTGGCAGTACAGAAGCCGCAGAGCAAGGATATTTATGTTATTATACGGTTTTAGTTTAAAAAAAAATATCTACTTCTTGGCCATGTCTCAGTGGGGAAATATTAACCAAGCAGCCGATACTACCAGTTCTCTCAACATACTTCATGTGTTTAACTAAAATGTTCAGATAGGAAGAAGGTACAATGGATGATTCGTTACTTAGACCGCGCCACGCAATACCTGCTGGTCACGACAACCAGAACAAAAGTCCGCACCTGGGCTCGCTAGATGGCACGGTTCTGGGCTGATAAATTCAGCTGTACACAAGTCACAAATTCCAGCCTATCAAAGATTATATCAGAATATGTTTGCGTTCCGTATACCATGAAGAACTTGTGGTGAAATCTCAATGAGGCAAATTAGTAGAATAAAAACGTGAATGATTAAAACTTTTTATTCGTTTTCCGTACCAGTTAACTGATCAACACTGACTGCTTGGTTTCCTTGGCGCAATACCTGACGAAAAACCAATTTTTCGATAAAATGTACGCATTTCATCAAAAAATGGTTTTCTTTCTAGGAGCAAACATAGGTAAAGGCTACGCCGATCAATTCAGTTTTCTCCAACAGTGTAAGGATAAAGAAATTAATTATTAAAGAAATGAATTATTGGTCTACTTGGTGCAATAGCTACCGTAAAAATACTGGAGAAAGTTACTACAGGTTACGAAAAAGTTTTCGCTAACTGTTTTAATCAAAGAGGCAGAATAAGAGGAGACGGTTCCCTGAAAGCTACAGTCTTGTCATGTGATCAGTGCGGCCACACAATATTGCATTGGACTACCATGTGCGATTGATATACCTCCATAAACTGCACTCAGCTGTTCACCATTGGCTAACCCACAGAGTTAGTCTTCATTTTACTGCGGAGGAAATACTTATAATGCGAGATTAAGTAAAGGCCTTGGACTACATCGTGTGGACCCTGCTTATCTTAATTCTTAAGACGCCAAGTGAGTCGTTGTTACACTCAGGCCGCTACAGCGACTGCTATTGAAAAAGCCACTCGTTGTTATGTTATCGAAGATTTTACCAACGCATAGAACAACACTCAAGAGATAGCTTCGTACAGCTGGAAAGGCTCCCGCTCACTGTTGAGTACATCAGAGTTAATGAGATAGTTGACATTAGAAGGTCCAGGTCGCCCATCTAGAGAAAAGGACAGAAGCCCAGGCTTCGCTCCACTGACGCTACCTGATTGTTTCGCCAGCAGGGTAACAAAATTTACTGACGTCTAACGGCAAACAGCAGCCAATGGGGCGACTGTGCAGATATGATCAGCCGCAGCGTACTGGCTGAGGCGTTGACATGCTACGTTAGGCTGGTAACGGAGTCTCATGGAACAAAGCTGCCTCTGAGGTACCAAAGTTGAAGAACGGCTACGTAACAAGTATCCGAAGCTGCGGAAGGTGCGGCTCCCAGCACTTGTCCGGACAATTCCAGAGAGTACTGACTATCTACAGAAGACTACTTCGGAAAAAAGTCTGTTCCAAGTGTTCACAGGCAGTACGGGTAAGACTGCTGACCACGCGTAGTTATTCGACGTTGATTTTCGTACTCTCGCCCGTTGGCTCCAAGGCGACCATCATCGTCTCTATCGAAGACTCTCACAGTCAGCAGGTGACTGCATGCAGTCGTTCTAATATTGCAACGGCTGTATAAGTCGCTCCTAAGCCGCCTTTGCTCTACAACGGTCAGTCCCAGCTCCTGGAGGCGACAGTCGTACAGCTTGTTGTGCAACCCTGGTGTTTACTTTTCATTTTAACATATCTCTAAAACTTGCGGCGAACACAACTGAATAGCGAGGGCGTACGGGTGCATTGCATAAAGAAAGCATTATATCCTTAAATATGTACTCGACAGTCCTGGTCATAAATAATAGGACTCTGTAAAACATATTTTCAAAACCTTTGATAACATAACAAAGAGAGTCTTTTTTTATGGTAACTATTGTGACGTGAATGGAACACGAAAGTAAAATTATAAGAATTTCAAGCATGTATGTGACACCATACGATTATAAGAACATTATAAGAGCCAGCCTCAAGTATGTTTCCCACGGTGGATTCCATCACATGTTATTCACATAATCCCTCGATAGTGTGCAAAGCCATCATCAGGAAGTTATAAAGTTATAGCACTTGCCAGGGCAGCTACTGCTGCGCGAGGTGAGAAATATCAACAGAAACATTGCCGTCCACACCCTTCACTATAAAAAAATTCGTAGATTTTAAGGGAAAAGCACTAGCAGCAAAAAATGCCAAGAAATTTCCGTAAGATTAACGGAATTTTTTTGGGCATTATTGCTGCCAGTGATTTTCCCGTAAAATCTACAGATATTTTTACGGAATTTATTCATCGCTGCTAGTGATTTTCCCGTAAAATTTACGAATTTTCACAGTGTTTATTGACGAGCTTAAGCAAACTGTTTGGAAGAAAGCTAGAGTTGGAAGCAGCTTGAAGCCGAGTCTTAAAAGGAAACAATGCAGGTGTTAAGATAGCATTCAGGTGATTGAAAATGATGTAAAATACGCAGTGTTTTGGTGGCGTGCGGAGGTGTCCGTGCACCCACTGTATTGGGGGAGGGTTGAGGGAACCAAAGGAATGGGGGATAGTTGGCTCTCACCAATCCTCAGCTGGCACTGCTCTTACGGGGGGAATTACCAAGTTGTGGTTAAGCGCTGCACAGAAGCAGGATGCTGACCAGGGCGACCAGCAGCCTTCTTTTTATACAGAAATAGGTTTATTGCCTAAACCTTCACACTGTCCATGCGATCAGCAAGGTAGTGAAGCTGATAGAAATTATCTAAGTTCGTTTCTGTCCTGAGCAGGAGACATAATGGGGCGATCAGGGCTCGTGTTCATTATATAGCAGCCCTTAACTCGCTATCGCCGAGGGTCAACGTTACTGCCGGTCTCACCCACTGTTATTCTTACGTTTGTCAACAAGTTTATTGTCAAGAAACTCATCGTTTTTAACATGACATCTTTGAAGAAATACATTGAGCTATGCACCTCCCCAGTGTAGAAAAATTGAGTTAGTGTTTATTTATGGGAATATTTATGACAAAAAAGGCACAAGCGCTGGCAACTGGTGGAGGGGGCGAGGCTGCTACGGAGAGACGGCAGGCGCTGAGAAAGCCTTGTTCCCGAACCAGACACCTCCGCCGGGACCTGAGGGAACTGCAGCCGTAGTGTGCCGGGGCAGCACGGCTACGGCAGGTTTCCGTTGGTCACGAGAAGCCGGACTGGTTTGGGACCGAATGTTTCTCAGCGAAAAAAAGAATAATGACAAGAAAAATAGAAGGAGACACAAAAAGCCCACAGACACAAGGACACGCTGGTAGGAAGTAAGTAAGTAAGTAAGAAAGAAGTAATAACTGTAAGAGCAGTGGCAGATGGGCCCAGGTGAGAGCTGGCCTACCTGTGCGATCTCCTGGTTAGGGCAACTCACCCTGCACCGGCGGGCGGCACATAGCAAAAACCAAACTGAACTTTAGGGACGAATGTACACCGTATTATTTTACACAATACTTCTCTTGGGGAAATTGTGTACAGTGACGAGGTATACAACACAAAGTAATGTTGGACAGCGCCTGACACATGTAAGTAATGTGTAAGTTCATACAATACATATGTGCTATTCTCTGCTTACAGAAAAATATTCACAGGAACAAATGATATCTAGGTGACAAGGCAGCATATAGGCAGGGTGAATTCAATGATTGACACTAACTCTGCTTCATAACTTCCCCTAATTTATCTGTCCTGCGTAGGAAAAGGAGAAAAAACTAAATTCTATCTTAAGTACGTCTACTGCAGCCATGACACCGTAAACTATAAGTTAGCCTTCTAACAGATCTCATTGATATCACACCATTAAATGATCACAAATTGAAAGAAGAAAATGAATATTAGATTAACTTCCTCTCCTCTAACCCTTGAAGGCAGGACACCGTGAAAAACGAGCAGCACGTCTATGTTAGCTGCGCCACACAAACCCCACCATCTCGGAGTCGTAAAGAGAGAAGAACAAGTAACTTAGCTTAATCCCATTTTTATTTGATTCTTCGCAGCCAAGACGCCGTGAAATAAACTAAGGCTTACGACGGCAACAAAAAGAAAGAAAGAAACTCAAGGAAGCCAGTNCCACCATCCCGGAGTCGTAAAGAGAGAAGAACAAGTAACTTAGCTTAATCCCATTTTTATTTGATTCTTCGCAGCCAAGACGCCGTGAAATAAACTAAGGCTTACGACGGCAACAAAAAGAAAGAAAGAAACTGAAGGAAGCCAGTGAGGTCCCTGACATCCGCCGACCGACCGAGGCCTGGCATTCCGTTGTTTTTGTGCAGGTCAGTGGGAAGCGATCGAGTCTAAATTTTAAGCTTATTTGTCAGGAAAAAAATTAGCCGACGTCGGGAATAA
>LQNS02278178.1:2897782-2910740 GCA_001587735.2 Parhyale hawaiensis | reverse complement strand
ACGAGGAGGACAGGATCCAACTCGCGGGACGTGTGGACTTCAGGAGACAGTATTTCACTACGAGGAGGACAGGATCCAACTCGCGGGACGTGTGGACTTCAGGAGACAGCATTTCACTACGAGGAGGACAGGATCCAACTCGCGGGACGTGTGGACTTCAGGAGACAACATTTCACTACGAGGAGGACAGGATCCAACTCGCGGGACGTGTGGACTTCAGGAGACAGCATTTCCCTACGAAGAGGACAGGATCCAACTCGCGGGACGTGTGGACTTCAGGAGAGGGGAAACGTCACAGTGAGGACAGGGCCCAACTACAATGGAAGTGTGGGCTGAGATGAACAAGGGACTTTCTCAGCAATAGAAAACGGAGCTAAGTAAAAATATTCCTTTCCAAACCAATGTGATTTTTCTTCTCGAGTAGCAATGAGTTTTTTCTTATTATAATTTAATTTGTTTGAACTGCTTCCAACATAAATGTTTTAACGCTCAGTAGAAAAGTGATGTTTCTCCAGCACATAAGGTTATTCCAAACTGACACGATAGTTCTCCAGCAGTAAAGGAATTTCTCTCATAGAAAGTATTTTTCTTCCGGAGCAACACTGTTTCCCAAGCAGAAGTTGTGTTTTCCCCGACATAATGGTATTTCCCGTAGCAGAAAAACTTTCCCGGCATCAGCAGTGCCAACAGTGAAACGAATTTAGCAGACTCGGCCAGGAGAGGCTCACACACTAGCCAGCAGCTTCCTGGGCGATCCTGGCAACTCTGAAGTAGCCGTGCAATATTTCATTTCGTCTTCGGTAACTTTATTAAGCTAACTTCCTTAACTTTTGGACAGCTCTGCTGTGTTGAAAAGCTTCTATTTTAGAGATTTTCGCCTCAATTCAGTCCTTAAGATTCTCTTTGACGCACTATACATTTATGGAATTTTGTGAAGAAATGCGGCACAGGCAAATTAATGTGAATTCTAAGCCCTGAAGACTACTATGGCTTATGCGTGCGGCGGACCCAATCTAAAACTTGACCACATTGACTTTACCTTCATCACTAAAGCTACTATTGCATTTAACACTAAAACTAAAAGCTCTGGCAGCAACTGAGGGGTAAACGAAGCCGGTGTTACCCACACAGCGATATCCAATGTTCCACCGTGTGGCGGTGACTGCAGAATGCGAACTGACCGGCCCCAAAAAGGGGTTGTGGAAACTGCGGAAAGTTCATACCTAAACGTTTTTGGCAGAGGCTTATTTTGGCGATATTTTAGGATAAAAAGCTAAGAAGAATATGCAAAAGTGTTAAAACGCTAGAATTTAAGCATACATGGCAGTCATGAAATATATGCTACTAATTTTTGAATGTCACAGACAATGTTTGTAAACTAAGCAGTGTCATCCAACTCATAACCCTACAATTATTGAGGTTGCTATCGGTGTCACCCGGTGTTACCCAACCTGTGTCGCATTGGAGGCCGGGGTAACACGGGTGACACCGTAAGTCTGATTGCAACACGCCTCTGGTAGCCTAGCAACTAACGCACAGATATACGACCGTCACAGAAAAGTCTTCTTTTATAAAAAGAAAAGAAATTTCGGAGCAATATCTTATGTGGCGCTAAATTACATTTACCAGAACAAAATCTCAGTGCTGAGTCTGGAAGATAAAGGATTGAGAAGCAGAAAATCACTGAGAATTGGAGGGAGTGGAGGCGCGTTGTTCTTAGCTTGCGTGGGGTGGAGTGCGCCACAGGCGGGGTGGAGTGCGCTTCCTGTCACATTGCGTGCAGCAATCACTCTAATGGAGTGCCCCTCTGAGCCAACTGTCACTCCCTCATCTATTGCGTGGCACCTCAGCTCAGCCTGGGTATTCTAGACTTACCCTAAAGCTTTACCGGAGCCTCAAGTCACCACATGGTAAGAAGACTTACCCCGAAAGTTTCCCTAATCTTCCTCGACAACAAAAGACACACACACACACCAGACGTTTCCTTAACAGTACTGTGTATCTTGCATGGCATTTGATGCCACAGTTATTTTTACCTGCAAAATTCACTCTGTCCCTAACAAGCAATGCAAAAACATTAGTGTTTATAGAAAATGTAACCAAAATTACCTCAGGAGCCAAGCTACATTGCGTATCTTAGGTCTTTGGGCAGTTATCATTTGGGTAGCAAGGCTCTGACGCTGGCCGGAACCCCGCGGTTTCGGCACCCAACGACACGGGGCAGACGGCGGTAGTAGAAGTTCTAAGCAGTACAAGAAATACTGCGCCAAATGATAACTACGGCTTTATTGAACACATTCTCGCGTCTTTGGCAGGAATCAAACGGTAGAAAGAGAAACAGCACATGATGCGTTGGATGGAGTGGAGGATTAGCGCCGGCACTTCGAAAAGTTAGTAGTCCATCGAAACTTGTACGGTACGTCATATCCAAGCAATAAATAAGAACCAAATTCACAGTATCTCAGACTGAAATTGCTATCTATGTTTCACAAGCACGCCCCGGAACTCGGTTATGCACAACACTTTATACACAAAAATCGAAGAAATATAGCATTTATTTACATGTAGCGTTTCTTTTTGGTAGTATTTCTATTATGATATTTTTTTAAAGCATGATCATCCTCCAGCTTAGGTCTCTTTCGGTACGATTTCAGCATCAGCCCGATCGTCGAGTTGGAGTTGAGAACATTTCGTATGTGCTTTCCAGTTCATTAATAATAAATTACTAGTAGGTTGTTGCACGCTATACTTAACCCCGTATTTTACTCACCCTACAATTACAATTGTTCACGAAAAAGTAAATTGCTTTAATAGCTTTAAACTTGGTCAGTCTTAATAACACATCACATTTGTTTCGATATTCGTTTGAACAATAATTTGCTGAAAATATAAACCATGGCTGTATCATTTTACAAAAGGTACATGAGTGAATTTTGATATTTTGAGGTCATAGTATATAGGTAAATAAGCACATTTTAAGACATTTTACGTGTATAATAGTTTTGGGGATGACGCTTCGTTTTCGAGATATTTGACTGGCGTGCCGATAAGCGGCAAGAATTCCAGATGAGTAACAGAGAAGGAGGGAATCCTATTCTTTATGAGAGGAGGGGAGCGGGGGGCGGAGGAAGGCCCATTCCAGGGCAGCGTCTGGAGGCCCGCACCTCATAATTCAAGCAAAGTTTTTATTTTCTTCGAAGCGGCCGCACCAGAGCTGCCTAACAAATGGAGGCTTTGGGGCGCCGGCGTGGCCGTGTAACGGGCCGCTAGCGTGTTATTGGAGAGCTGCCTCCGTGTGAATCTTTCCTTGCTTTATACGGCAGTTTATGGCCTGCTGTAGCGATAGCACGACATAATGCCAGTATCCGTGTGATTGTATTTTGAGAAACTTGGTAGTTGCTGGCTCACTTCAGCGACAATAGATTATTCAGTTAACCCTTTCTTCCACACCGCTACATATTACACTTCATTTAGTATCAAGAGAGGAAAATTAATTTGTGAAAGAAAGGCCTAAATTTCAGTGTAAGTGGCTGCAGCACCGCAGCTACGGGCAACACAAGTCTTATAAAGTTGTCGACCACGCCGGTAATAATACATCAGAGCTGCTAAAGACTGGTAAGAGCTGAAAGAACTTTGAATTTTTCCGTGCCTTAGCAGCTCGAATTTCGTTTCATTAAAAGTCCTTTTTTACCTACCATTGGCAAATACTTGCCATGTATCGTCGGACAGACAGCACGTCTCCCACTATTTACATGGGACGGGACTGCATAATTGCATCCGTACCCCATGTCATTGATCATTATAAGAAAAAGTAGAGGTCCAAGCACTGTGCCTTGTGGTACTCCACTGAATACCGACTGTCTTGAAGAAGCTCTGTTTTTGGCGATTACACTTTCAGGTCTATTTATCAGGACTGCTTCAAGCCACCGAAGATATTTTCCACGGATACTCACACGGAAAAGTTTTAACATTAAGATTTCGGGGTAATCTCATCAAAATCATTTACAAAATTCATGTATACAACGTCCACATTCTTCTCTTGTCATAAAGACCCGACGATGGAATCATAATGTTCGAGCAATTGTGAAATAGTGGAGCGTTTATGCCGAAAATCACGTTATGTTGATGTGAGTAAGTCATTAATCTCTAGATGGTGCACTAGGTTTTTACAGAACACCTTTTCGAACGTTTTCACCACGTGGCTAGTTAGTGAGACAGGTCTATAGCTAGCTCGATCGGATTGGATTGGAGTAATGATTGCATGTTTATATTAGCTCGGTGTTGGACCTTTCCAGTCGCTGGCGCCCTATGTGAGCCTATACTGGCTCGGGGGGAGTTAGATGGGACCTGGGAGTCTGGCGGGGGCATACAACAATTTACGAGACCCAAAAAATTAGGTCTTACCAATAACTATGCAGTCTGTACAGCTTTAGGCCTTGCTTTCAGGGCAATTTCGAATGTGACTCAATTCTCCCTCCCCCAGAACGTTAAATACATACATCATAAAAAAATAGTTGCAAAGATGAAATACAAAGTTGAAGAAGTTAGTTAGCAACATATTGTAAAAATGAATAACTATTCGACAAGAGTAGAAAATGTTTACCGCGAAGCTGGTCACCATCCCGTTGAACTGCTGCTTTTACTTACAAAACTTGCCCTAACAGTCGTAGTTTTGATGGTAGAGGGAGAATGTTCATTGCAGTCAGCACATTTTTAGAGGGGTTACTTTGATGAAAAAAAACTTGTCAAAGGAGCTAGTTCAGCAGTTCAACACAAAACAATGACCCTCTAAAACTGTAATTTAGAAGCAAGATGATCAGCAACTCTCGGACACGGATATACGAAACAAGCTGATGCCAATACAGCCACCGCTGTCACGTGAACGCAGAGGGAAGGAAGAAGCAATATTATGGCTGTTATGCGGTAGTTAGGGAACCCATAGCGACGATAGTGCAACAGTGTGGCAGCGTTAGCGCAGTCTTAGCGGTGTTAGTACCATAATACTACATACAGGTTCAGAAAACATTATATTAAATAATAACGCGGGAGCATGTGTGCAGCATGTTTGTATTTCTGCACATCATCTACGATGCTGACAGTTGCCCTGTAGCGCTGATGATGATCTCCTAAGAAAAATCCCAACCTGACAAAATGCTCGGGCTTTTTTAACACAATCAAGTGGTCTACCTTAGCGACGTACTGTATATATGTTACAAACAACATGTAGACGCATGCAGTGAGAGACTGAGAGGGCGATGGCTTAACCATTAATCTACTCCAAACCTGTTCTAGTAAAATTACTTTCTAATAATTATTCTCCCAGAAACACTTCTCGTAGGTCATAACTTATTTAGTTAAGAAAATAGAAACACTAACGCTATGAAAGACTTGCAGTCCGTTCCATTAGCGTAGCAAGATACAACGCCAGTGCCGGGCCGCCTGCGAGCAGCGCGAGGCCGTCTGAGGGAGCCTGGTGCCTAGTGGCGGCACTGTGGTATCAGCGAGGTGATGGACTGTGCAGTGCACTCGTGAGCAGGCTGTGCAGTGCACTCCTGAGCAGGCTGTGCAGTGCACTCCTGAGTAGGCTGTGCAGTGCACTCCTGAGCAGGCTGAGCAGTGCACTCCTGAGCAGGCTGAGCAGTGCACTCCTGAGCAGGCTGTGCAGTGCACTCCTGAGCAGGCTGTGCAGTGCACTCCTGAGCAGGCTGAGCAGTGCACTCCTGAGCACGCTGTGCAGTGCACTCCTGAGCAGGCTGTGCAGTGCACTCCTGAGCAGGCTGTGCAGTGCACTCCTGAGCAGGCTGTGCAGTGCACTCCTGAGCAGGCTGTGCAGTGCACTCCTGAGCAGGCTGTGCAGTGTACTCCTGAGCAGGCTGTGCAGTGCACTCTTGAGCAGGCTGTGCAGTGCACCCGTGAGCAGGCTGTGCATTGCACCCGTGAGCAGGCTGTGCAGTGCACTCCTGAGCAGGCTGTGCAGTGCACCCGTGAGCAGGCTGTGCATTGCACCCGTGAGCTGGCTGTGCATTGCACCCGTGAGCAGGCTGTGCAGAGCATCTCTAAATAAACTCAACAATAACCAGCCAAACACTGTTATGGGCGTAATGACGTCATGAACTAAGGCCCGTGGTGACTCTGCGGTACAAGCCTCACAGCACTAATCATGCAAATAACCGTCCGATTGCAACAAGCTGTCAGTGAGTGTTGGGACGCTGAGGTGCCGGCGACCAAAGCAAGTCCCGCACGTCGTCTCTCTTGTTACGAGGTCTGCGGCAGTTGCAGTGCCACCAAAAATAAACATTTGCATTTTTACGACATTGCGTAGACCAGCAATAAAAGCTAAAGCCTCGCCATTACTGCCTCCAGAGATACGCGAGTGCGAACGATACGTGCACAGAGCGCCACACTTGCCCTAGCTAAAGTCGATGTCGGAGTGAAGTGACATAGCTCCTGTTGCCCCATTCAGAAGCACTTGCTGGCGTAGATGTATATCTCTTCTTCAATATTCCAATTGGAATTTACTTCTCATATATTCCCAAATATTCAGCGACCTGGACAAATGTAATCTTTATGATTTTCCAGCACTTCATAAGGGAGGGCAGTCGTACAGCCAATAACAAAATCTAATATAATTATTATCGCTGTTATTACCGCTTTGATTATGAATAATAAGACAAGCGCTCTAATGAAACTCATTTTAGTACTAGTGAACCCGTACCACCAATCCTCATTTTTCTCAATGCCATAACTCAAAAAGTTACGGATGGATTTTTATGAAATTAACATGAGTTGTTAGGTATATAACAAAGAGTAAATGACCAAATGTTGGTTTTGATCCGTTTGTTCGTTCGTTCGTTTGTTAGTGTTTTTAATTTTATGCTTGTTAGCACAATAACTCAAAAAATATTGAATGGATCTTTATGAAATTCATAGGGCTTGTTAGTAATGTTAAAAGACATAAATGATTAAATTTTGGTGCAGATCGGATCGTTCGTTTGTATGTTTGACTCATGCTTGTCACAACGTTTGTTAGCAGTATAACTCAAAAAGTTATGAACGGAACTTCAAGAAAATTGCACAAGCTGTTATTATGTACTATCAAAAAGCACAAATGATTAGATTTTGGAGTTGATACAAAGAAAATCATGGTTTCAGAGCCAATTTGAGTTTTTTGCTACCGTTGCCTCGCTTGGCGGTGGTATGCGCTCTCAGAGTGCTCTAGTCAGATTTGTGTGGTTGCGATGTTCAGCCTGCAGCCACAACAGCGCGTTTCTTGGAATGGAGTTCGACGTCTGTTGGCCATCGGACAAGCCTCCCGTGAGAATAGAGAGGCAAGTTTTTGCGCAGACTATTTCGTGTTTTTGAAAGAGTTTGCTCAGCTTTTGGCCAGAGTGTACCAGCCTTTGCATTCCATAACATCGCACCGGTGTCAGCCCTATGACCACTACATTCAGTCCGCCGGCCCACAGCAATGATGCTTCACAAATACCTTACTTCTCTCAATATCCTTACCTCAAGATGATTTTTAGGATAACGTAACGTAAGTTTACGAACTGAACTTCTGTTATTTATTGTCGCCCTTGTTTAAATTTTACATTACCGATAAGTATCACTTTCCAAGTCATGGAACCTACTGACCTCTGGTAAGCAACAACACCCTAAAGTTTACGCGGCGCAGCAGAGATGCGCTGAGGACTTAATTAGAGCAGAGGGGGCACACGCTAGGCAGGTCGCAGAGTATATTTGTACGGGCGCCATGGAGGCCCTGGGGAGATTGCCTGAGAGGACACCATGCGGCCGTGGGATGATGATGACAGGGGGTACGGGGATGCGGGGTGTGCAGAGGGATGTCTGGTGACGTTCACTCTTTACCACGTGCATGATTACCATTAGCTGATTATTGCATCTACCAAATGTCCCACATTTGATATGAAGTGGCGGCTTGGTAAAAGTGGAGTGTTGTTGTCTGTTAGTGCGTGGGAGGTAGGAGATATTCCTGCCTCCCTGTAAATAGTTAACGTTAGTCTAGCTCACAGTAGGTATAGTAACTCAATGCAATCACAGACAGTTAAGTACAGGCAGCTATTACTTCAGTACTAAGGTGCCCAACTGCCAAACCGACGGCAGAGCGTATGTGCGTGGCCCTGATTCCCTTTAGCTACCTACAAATAAGGAAAAAAAGAAGGTCAGGAAGTTGCAGAAATGTAATGCCAATGACATCATAGCTACCGAGAATAGCATATTATACCGCAACCAGCCGCGTAAAGTAGCGCAAATCCGAAGTTAGGTTGAGTTCTGCATGGAGTCCACTCCATGCGGGTAACATCGTGTCTAGTGAAATCATTTTAACCGAAGAAAGAAGACTGAGAAAATGGATAAAAAACAAAGCATTTGGAATCTAAATAAAGAGGCGCATTTGCTACGGCAAAAACAAGGAGCCCTAATAGGGAGGAAGGAACCATGCCGCTTTAAGATCGGTTCGCCAGCGAGTCAACCAAATTCGGTGTGGCTGTGGCGCGTTCATGAATCTCGGTGGTGGAAGTGAAGCGGACGCAAGGAGTTTTGCGGGAGAGCATAAAAAAACTGATGTACTAATTTGTGGTTGGTGCATACGGCGACTGGCAGCAGTCCCGCTTGAAAGCCACACCCGACTTTTGAGCTTCACGGACGAGGCTCCTGGCTACCTCCTCTCTATTAAACCTTCTTGGGCGGAAAAGATACGCGCTGCTAATATACAACATGTGAAGTAACTAAAGGGAGCAGAAGGCGCTCTGCAGAATAAGAGCCTCTCATCGTCAAAGCTAAAGAGGAACAAGTCCAGGAGTACCTACATGTATCTCGAGAACATTCAAGGAACTTGGGTGCTGCTGATTTTATTCTCTAATTTCCAAGGAGTTTTAATAAGGAGGCATCAACGGCTACGGAGATCTGAAAATGATTTTTCTGGCAAGGCTCAAGTCTGGCTGACGCGATGATGGGCTTCAGGAACGGCTGGAAGCCTCTAGTTGATGGGAAGGGATGCTGAGAGCCTGTGATTAGGGGAAAGGGATTGCTGACAGCTTGTGACTGGTGGGCAAGGAGGTTTAATAGAAAGGAGGGAGCCAGGAGCCTCGTTCTTGAGGCTCAAGTTTCCGGTGTGGCTTCTGCCCGTCGCAGTATGCACCAATCGCATATAAGTACATCTGTTTGTTTTTCCCGCGTCACTTCCGCCAATGAGATTAATGTATGTTCGTTCGTTACAGTCGCCGGGTGCCAGAGACACTCACTTTCATGGCTGATCTGATTTTTCCCCGTAGGAGGGTATTCATACAAAAATACCATTACAATGCATCGCGTGACAGCCACGCCGGAGAGGTTGGAACGCTAGCTGGTCGAACTAAGGGCGGCAGGGCTCCCTCCTCTCTATTAGAAATCCTTGCTGGTAAGAGGGGAGTAGCCATCGAAGAACAAAGAACTTTCCTGGCCAGTACAGGGAAATGTGGCTGTGCCCTTTCCTTTTATCAGACCAAGGAGGTTTAATAAAGAGTAGGGAGCCAGGAGCCTCGTCTGTGAAGCTCAAGAGTCGGGTGTGGCTGTTAGGTATAGCTGCCGCCAGTCGCCGTATGCACCAATCGCAAATTAATATATCAGTTTTTCTCTGCTCCCCCGCAAAACTCTAGGTCCCGCGTCACTTCCATCACTGAGATTCATGAACGCGTCGCAGCCTCACTGGATTTGGTCGACTCGCTGGCGAGCCGATCTTAAGACGGCATGGTTTCCTTCTTCCTATTAAAGCAACTTGTATCAGACCTCCTATTTTAAGTTTTAAATTTTTCTTTTCATCATTTACAGCATAAAAAAGTATTAAACCTGAATGTCAGTCGAAAATTGCGTTACTTCTTTAGTTTTTAACTGGTAAACACTGAGTATCTACTACGCTAGATCCCCAAGTCAATGGTAAATGTTGTCCCATGTATTAGCTTTAAGGATGTTACTTATAAGAATGAACACCTCAGGGTGCAGCGCCCTGATTTGTTGGGCACTGCATCCATATGAGAAAATGCAAATGTTTCTTTCTTTTCTTTCTCTCTTTATCCATGCTAATTTCCTTCAAACTCATGCCTTGTCACTCACTGTTCGAATGGGAAGGGTATCATAGCTACCGAAATCAGGACATCAAGCCTGATGTGAAAATATGAGTTTCAGTTCTAAAGTTTACGCGGACAGTACCATATATGATGAAATTTTATAGGCCAAGAAATAAGACTGAGTAGAATAAATAAAAAAAAGCACGTTCCGAGTGTTATTTCANGAAGGGTATCATAGCTACCCAAATCAGGACATCAAGCCTGATGTGAAAATATGAGTTTCAGTTCTAAAGTTTACGCGGACAGTACCATATATGATGAAATTTTATAGGCCAAGAAATAAGACTGAGTAGAATAAATAAAAAAAGCACGTTCCGAGTGTTATTTCAATAAAAAAACACATATTCTCCTGTTCCAAGTACAATTCCAAGCATTAGAAGCCTTTGCAGACAATGGAATAATTTTTCGATTGAGTACAACTCCAAGCACTGGACCCAATTGCACTCGAAAGAATAATTCAATGTTTCGAGTATAATTCCAGGCACAGGAATCAACAAAAGTACTGAGTACAATTCCAAGAACGAAAGTAATGCCAGCCACATTAAAATCCTCAGTATACGGTACAAACTTCACACAATCGGTACGAATCCACCGACCATTTACAATTGCATATACAAATGCAGACACGAGGGCTACCTCAAAACAACACAACTATTGCACGCGCCATAACCCCGCACGGAGTTCACCACATAAAAAAAAACATTTAAGGCTCCACGGCCGTTGCCATAAGCGGTTGGTGGCAGCGATGCCATAAAATTTAAGTGAAGCATAAAGCTCGCAATAATTTGTAAGAGACCGTTATTGCCCTGAGGGGCACGGCTATTGCCTGACCCCAGGCGGCGGGGTGGGGGNGGGGGGGGGGGGGGGGGGGGGGGGGGGGGGGCTGTAAACTTGACTCTTGGGCTCTTCAGAATTGGAGAAGGAAGTTGTAAGGCGAAACATTGATATGGTTCTAACTGAAGAGTATATTTTGATGGATGTGGGCAGTGGAAATCTTAACTGAAGAGTGTCTCTTGATGTGGGGAATGTATGTCCTGATTGAAGGGTATCTCTTGATGACGGAAATGGAAGGTATAACTGATTAGTATAGTATCCGTTATAAAAGGAAATGGAAGTGTTAACTGAAGAGCAGCGATGTAAGCAATAAGGATGGCAATGAAGACAACTGACGTAGCCCAATGGACGATGGAAGGGAAGAAGAAGAAGAGCTAAATGTAGAATGTTGAGACATATGTTAGAGTCAGTACAAAATTAAACAGTAAACGGCAAAAAAAGGATGAAGAAGTACCAGTGTGAGATAGCTAAAACAAAGAGAAAACGTAAATATTTTACGCTGTGCTGAGGGTTCATCACTCAATGCTAGTGGTATGAGAGAGCTTAGTCTGTAAACAACGAAGACACGAGTACAACATACTTAACATGGTAGTATAAGTTTGATAGGTCAATTACACGCAGAGACACACTACAATAGATATTATAAAGGCATTGCTCGCTACAATATACTACAGTGGTATATCTGCATAGCAACGAAAATATTAGACTAGGAGCACGGAGTGCACTGTACTGGCAGTGTGTGCGTGTATAGGTGCCCGTACAGCTGCAGATAGGATACGCTGCAGACAGTGTAGGCAACGACGTGTATTAAATGAAGAGCTGCTGGTAACAGACGCTTGGCACTGCGAAGTGGTCAGTACATGCGACACAAAGGTAGCCTCTTCCGACGTCCATATTACCTGTACGCTATGCATCCCATTTTTTCCTTCGTCGAGGAGGTTGCGTCTTTGTCTGAGTTTGTCTGTCTCTTTCTTTGTCAAAAAGATAATTGCATAAGAGTTATGCACGTATCTTTACTGAAACTCACAAGGATTGCTAGGATGTTTGGAGGAACAGATGATCAACTTTTGGTAAGTTCCGTTCATTCGTTTGTTTGTCTGCCTGTTTTTTTTCTTCTTGGTAACATAATTCAAACAGTTACGAACGGATCTTTATAAAGTTGGCGGGAATTGTTGAGAATGTTACGCAGCGCAACTGACTAAATTTTAGTAATTATCTGCCAGTCCATTTGTTATTTTTGTCTCTATGTTTGCCTGTGTGTTTTTTATTAATACAACCCAAAACGTTATGAATAAAACTTCAAGAAATTTGCAGAAATTTTATAAATGTTGAAAGCCACAAATGACTAAATTTTGGTGATGATCGGTTGGTCTGTTTGGGTGTTTGAGGATATATATGTCTTAGTGTTTGTGTTTGGATAGCTCTTCAAGAAAATTACAGGAATGTCAAGAAGCTCAAATATCTAATTTTTTTTTGTGATGATAAAAAGAAAATTATGGTCCCTCCCAGGACTAATTTGAATTTTTCGTTAACCTTGCCATGCTTGGCGGCGGTCTCCCCTCTCGGAAGCTTCTCTAGTTAAAATATACATTTTTGGAACCTTATGCTCCACTTTTTTCACCGATCCAAATATTGGGCAGTAAATTTGCTGACATGACACATTTCACAAAATTATCTGGCGGGCGTGCAGGGCAGCAGCACGCGGCGGTGCGACAGATATGAACTGCTGACAGACTCGCGGACACGACACAGCGCGCGACGAGCACGGGCGGGAGACCAGCAGGAGACGAGAGAAGACGAGCTTGAGATGTCAGTGGGACGTGGCCTAAGTGAACACGGAGGGAGGGAGGGAGAGGTGATTATGAGGTGAACATGAGGCGCGGGAGAGGTAATTATGAGGTGAACATGAGGCGCGGGAGAGGTAATTATGAGGTGAACATGAGGCGCGGGAGAGATAATTATGAGGTGAACATGAGGCGCGGGAGAGGTAATTATGAGGT
>LQNS02278178.1:2834261-2864312 GCA_001587735.2 Parhyale hawaiensis | reverse complement strand
TCTTGTTTTCCTTGTCTTCTTAACCTCTCCTGGGAGCGGGGTCACCGTGATTCGTCGGCCGAGGCTAAATCTCAAGCTATCTAGAGCAAAATGGAAAATGTTATATGTAGGGCCTGCTGTCCCGCCACTACCAATTTCTGTTGTGGGAAGAGCTCCACCACAGATACCTAGACAGCTCTAGACACTATTGAGTCCCAGGTCTGGCCATGTAACCCGTAACATGAAGGAAGGGGAAGGGCGCACGGTATTAACAAACGAGATTTATTAAAGGTTAGTTCCTCAATTTACATTCATTCTGAATCACCAATAATTCACGTTACACTTTCATCACTACAGAAACTAATTAGCAATCATAAGGGCAATCGATACAAGCGCCGGCACAAAGACAATACCGGCCAATGCCAGGTCTTCAGTAAAGAACGGCAAGCACTATAGCGAGCGCGCACCGGTGATGCAAGGTTGTAAATCTACACGGGAAGGTTTTCAACGATGTCCCTCGCACAATACACGAACTGAATGTACTCAGAGATTGGCATCACTGCAAAAGGATCCTTTTAATCAACGCAAACAAACAGCTGGACAGGAAATCTCCACGTTGTGGGAAGCAAAATTATCGTCTTTTACCTAACACAAGATAAACATCAATACGGCAGTACCAAATGGGGTTGCTGCTTTTTCCGCAGACCACTAGTGTAAGTATACAAGGTACACGTGCAGGTACACACGTTAACTGGCCACACTATATTCCTGTCGAGAAACTGCTCCGTTCAAAATTTAAGGAGCGAGCTGCAGCGTCCGAGGCTGTTAAGCGAACATCGCACTGACTCGAGCTTCGCCCAGTGCAGAGCAGTGCACGCACAAGTTCAGACAGTGCAGAAGACGTCCGGGGTAACGTCAATGGACAACATACAAGATTGTTGTAGCAGCACACAAGGCTTCGGCTTGGACATTGATATGCTATTGAAAGAGTATCTACGGTACGAATCATTTCTTGCAGTTTGTACGTCATAACAAGTAGGTAGCAATGGTGAAGCTTTGAGAATACCTCCTACTTCTGTGTTAGGTTAAAGTTGCAGTGGCACATGGTTTTAGCGTGAAATTCAAGCACCATGCGTAGTAGTCACAGCAACGTGAGGGCCGAAAGGAAAAGTTGCGTGACTGAGCAATTTTTGTGACAGTGTGCCCGCGCTATAAGAAAACATAGCTCAATCAAAAGAATTCACCGGAAACTCTCAGGGCTTACTGGAACCTGGATAGCAGCCGATAGTTGAACCTAAGTGTCAACATTTGGCTTCAATGATAATTGAATTGGTATAAAAAGGCGTCTGTTCAGCGTGAAGTTTCAACTGCTTCGAAGAAATGCAGCTGAAGAAAGCATAAGCGAAATGGATTATGTACGAAAGGAACAACTCCAACCAAGACTGAGCTTAGCTGCAGCGAAGAAATTTTGCTAAAATATACGGTATGCGCTGTAGCGTCTGCCTGACGGAATCAAAAATTCTATCAAAGATACCGGTTTTCATCTACCACGCTCAGAAGAAGAATCATCATCATTATATCAAAAAGTACCGAGCTAAATTTCAAATTCAGAAAATGCAGAATTTTCACTTTTGAACATATACGGTATTTCATAACCTATATCTCTCACCGTAACTCCAAAGGCTTAAATTTTATGGTATCTCAACTTGTTCTTCAGTAGATGAAGTTTCTCCTATCTAAATCCTTAACAACGTGACGGAGGGAAGGACCAACCAAAGAGCAGGCATGCCCGGAGCAAGCAACCAACAACAGTGTATTAGGCCTATTAGTATTATTTAGTAGATCATGACAATAAATATGAGTGTTGACGAGGCATCGATACAAATTTTTGGCACCATTTTCACGGCTGGGTCCCCTAGATTAGTTAAAAACTGACGGGCAGCAACTCGTCCAGGATCAGTACTAGCAACTTCTGCCCGTTTCAGGGCTTCCTAGTCCAGGCAGTGCAGCCTTCATAATTGGCAACATCTTGAAGTTCTGAACCATATGAAAGTAGTCAGACGTGTCGCGTATCTTCTGAGAGAGTTTCAGTATCAGAGCAAGCAACTCAGCAGTGCCGCACTTTGGCGCTCACTGCATTAAATTTGAGTGCGCATTGGCAGTTCAATAGAAGCTTTCTGTTCTTCGATAAAGTACAATAAACCGTAGAGTATATCGCAGGACAAGTTACACCATCCAAGATCTGTTACACTGTCTGTAAGTGTGGTCGTACGCTACGCTCACCAGCCCTCTCTAACCAAATAGGTCCAATAGCTGACAAATATTGTCCTGATTAACACAGTAACTGCAGACACAAAACATACTATTCCTGGTAATGCAAGGGATGCATTTATTAGCAAAAAGCAAGTATGCATCAACATAGGCCACTGTTAAAGGGTACGCAAAATAAGTTAGAACCATTTCAGTCACGAATTTGTGCTCCTTGAAGACAAACACATTACGTGCAGTACCACCAGCACTTGGTCTGTTGTTCGAAGTCGCAATGTTACTTACCTCCGCCATGGAGGTTATAAATTTGCCCGCAGTTGTTTATTTGTCTGTTCGTCAGAAACATGGCGCAAAAATTAATGAACGGATTTTTATGAAATTTACAGGAGCTGTAAAGAACGCCAAGAGGAACGAACGGTTTATTTTTAAAGTAATGATCCCCAGCCCGTTTGTTTGTTTGTTTGTCTGCCTATAGTTCTATGCTTTAGCACTGCGTGGCTCGGCGAAGGTCTACACTCTCGGAGTGCAGCTCTAATAGATAAATACTTTATTAAAGTTTCATCCGTGAGCTGTAAGACTGTCGGGATGCTGAGGGCGCTGGGAAGTCCTGCCCAGTCTCCGTTATACGGCCACGCCGCAGCTCCTAACGTTGCACGAGCAGAACAGAAAAGCAGACAAACACAAACGGTTACAAGGTTTGCTGAGTGCTCGTCTTTCTACGCGTAGCTCGCTTCTAAAAAGTAGACATGCGGCTGTTCACGAGTCCTGTAGAGCTGCCCAGCAGTCGGCAGGGGAATCCAAATCTTTCAGAAGGAAACTCTGCAGACGTCAAAACAAAAGCGAGATGCTCGCTTATTTTCTGCAAGTTCAAATATTTTCTGACGAGAAGAAAACAGGCGGACTGTCGCAAGAGCTCAGAACTTTGACTCATAATGAAGATTTTGCTCAAACAAAGATGGCGGACAGAGAGGAGGGAGAAACTGAGAAGGGGGCCTTTAGAGTAAAGTGGCGCAGCAAACGCAGCTACAGCCCGATCCTGAGGAGGAAAAAACGCTTTAAATTTATTTTTATGATTTTAGTATATTTATTGACATTTGCTTAGTTCTTTTGAATCCAACAACGAACAAATAAAACATGGTCTTCCCTGGGAACGGCATTACTTAAAGGGGTGATATCATAACAAATTTTCGTATTTGGAAGATAATAGCTACTATCTAACGGTCATAATTTTTAATAATGTAACCAAAACACTGAAATTATAAATCTCCCCGACGATTCTGCTTCAGTGAGCTGATTGGTGATTAAATTTTCTTTATGTTACACGTATACGTCATGAACAGGGCGCGCTGTAATAGCTCTATTGCAGTAGATAGGTAACAGCTCCGATAACGTTACTACACCGATGTCACAGACTGATCTGGTGCTTTTTTCCATAGGTCATTTCCACTTGGCTCTTGATGCATTTTATGAATTGACTTTTGGATTTATTTATGAAGAAATGCAGAATAGCTGACATAGACGCATTATATATATCTATATTATACTAAAAGTCTGCGAACCGGTCTCATTTCTGTCATGTTTATTTGTGTCTTGTTTGACACATTTGACACATCTTCTTCACTATTACACGAGAAGAAATTAGAGGTACGGGGATGGGGGGGGGGGGGGTTGGCAGTCGCATTCTTTCCATGGATTAGCTCTTTAATTCGATTGTATCTGTGATACGGAAGTTAAACTGAGCTGGGCCTCAAGAACGGGCATGATCAATTCATCGGTTCCATGGGCAATACAACTGAAATACGTAACATATAATAATTCGACTTTGCTTACAGCTTGGGTGTTGAATATTCGTTAGAGAAGCAAAGAATCTGTTGATAGTGAACCGAACGGGCCGCTCTTTGACGGGCAGAAGAAGACGGCCGAATAGCGGGTGGTCTATGCCCAGCTAAATAACACCTGCTAAATAACACCTGCATCGTGACTCTACACACGTGAGGAGACGTGTGCAGCGTCACCTGGACTAGGAAGACTCTCACGGTACTCGAGGTAGGTAACGTCGGTCAATTGTGGCGTCGTAGCCTTCGGGTGAGGTATTTCATATTCACGTCCTCAGCAATACAATAAGCGCTGGGCCTGATAATTCTCTGGCAGTGCTAGGGAACCCATTAGGGACTTGGTAAACCCTCCCTCTTGTATGCATATTTCCGCTCTTCACTTATGCCAGAACCGCAACATGACTGCCGAGTGTCAACATACATTTCAAGTGAGACAGAACATGTGTGACCTCTGAGAAGCTTGCAACAGACTCCTGTTGTTCCCTCGCGAGATCGTATCAATGGTGCCCTATTTTCTCCATCCAATATTGCCAGCGTAACGTACAGACGAACGCACGGTTTCATGAATAGAAGGGACCACAAAGAGAATGTTACGGAGTTTTTTTTCAGTGCATTTCTCTATTGTCTGCCACGAATGAAGCATTCGCACTTATTGCCACAACTGATTAAAGTGCTTGTCCAAATATAATGTATTGAGGGCGCGCATCTCTTTTAAAATATGAAAAGGAAGGTGAAGAAGGCAGGTGCAGTACAGTGACGGCCACCAAGTGCATGTGTGTACAACAACGAAGCGCCTTCACTGCGCTTTCTTAGCCGTCATTTTTGCTGGCATCGTACATGACTACAGAATATAAATAGGTCTCAATAAATAACTACACCCCATAAGAACAAGCTCAGTGGGAAGAACAATATAACAGATATTAATGACTGTCATGACTGGCGGGCGGTCAGGATCAGTCCCCCGATTACGACAGAGCGCCCCAGCAGGGAAGAGGCGTGGTGCAGGGGGACCCTCTTTGTCTGATCACGGGGAAGGGCTGCCGCTCAGCTCCTGCAAGTGTCGGCAGCAGCGGCGGTGGCGGCGGCGGCGGCGGCGGCGGCGGCGGCGGGTGGCGGTTGTAGGCCTGGTTTCCTTTACAAAGTTCGGAAGCGCGAGGCTTCGATTTGCGGTGTTCCATAGAGAACGGAGCTGGGGGCCGACTTATACCAACAGTTGCCTGCTTCTGGCTGACAGCCTTCTTCTTCGGAGCCTTGAGGCCGGCTGCCCGTCAGCCGGTTAGCAACTATACGGCCGGCTGCCCCTTGCGTAGATACCGTGCGGCCGGCTGCCCTTATGCCCTTATGCCCTTCTTCGGAGCTTTGAGGCCGGCTGCCCGTCAGCCGGTTGGCAACTATACGGCCGGCTGCCCCTTGCGTAGATACCGTGCGGCCGGCTGCCCATATGCGGGCCGCCTTCAGGCCAAATGGTTTCAGCCCTGACTGGAGCTCCTTTTAGATAGGGAGGCCTTACATTTGCTAGAAAATATCTGTGATAAGAACTTGAGTCTCTGCGGCCCACCTGAAGAATTAAATAGTTCCTGAGGATGGTACACGGAAGGGCCGCTGATCGTACAGCTCACAACAGCATTGCCAGCCTTACTGCTTGCCTTTAAATAAGACTCCCTCCAAACGAAGTTAGATATAAGAAATTAGATTAGATAGGAGGCAGTAGACGAACCAACAGGCCCATTCCCAAGGAGACACCGCAGCTCACGTCTCGCCCCTCAATGAGCTATTGCCATTATGTTAGTAGGATATAGAGGACTGGAGAAAAGAGAAAAAAAGGGGAAGAATCCCTGCCAAAGAGACGATCGTGAATGCACGCAAGCACGATCAAGAGCTGCTGATATTCGAAGCTTAGAGATGTCAAACCAGGAAGCAAAGAGCGTAACGGGAGGACTCACGAAAAATTAGCACCAAAAAGTGACGTCATCATCGACGAATCTATGGCTGAGCAGCCTAGGACTATTTTAACTAATTCCACCAGAAAAATCGTCTTAGATTGCAAAATTTATCTCTAGCGTATAAATAAATGATAATATATACTAATTTAGCAATTAACAGTAGAAAATTGCAGTGCATGCTGGTGGAAACTTTCACAACACTAGCGCCGAATTTGTTCCCTTTCGGCGACTCAATTTAACTTCTTTTTCTTGATTGACGCCTTATTTACACTTCATATTCACTTCACAGTACTCTGCACAAAATATATCTATTCCTTACCAANTATAAGCACCATTATAGCCAATTCTGTACGCGAGAGAAACCACAGTAACAGTTAGCCATTGCCCGAACTTTCTGTACTTGGCGACAACATTTTTCGATATTTTGCAGCTCAAGTAGCTGGCCAGTTTTGAGCGGGAGACTGAATGAAATTAATCGAATAGATACGATGATATGTTCAAGAAAACCATATACGAAGGTCTGAGGCCCCACACCTAAAACACTTCAACTCGTCGATGTGATGTAAATTTGCTACGTGCGGCACAACTATGTTTTATTTCAGTGCTATTGAGTCCTCCCGTTGCATTCTTTTCTCCTGTGTCAAACTGTTTATTTGGAGCGGGAGAGAGAAGAAGGAGGAGTAAGATGGCCTCACAAGCTTTTGTCGTCAAGTGTTTGCGACTCCTGGAAGAGGAGGAGTTCTCAGCTGTGGAGGATGTCTCTCATTGTATGTTAAGTCGATTTTTAAACGAGTTGATTGATTTCGCACCCACAACGTCGGAAGGGTGTCTATTCCAAATGCTGACTATGAAATACGGAAAGACCTGCTGACTTAAAGTCGTTCTTCGAGCCTTATGCTTGAGTTTTAGGCCATTGTTTCGCAAGCGATCATTGAGGTATCTTTCAAAAAGTCTCGTTGTAGGTACGTCGTTGAAGCCATTCAAATACTTGAAAGTTTCTATTAGTTGCCCCTTGAGTCGTCTTTGCTAGAAAGAGATCAGACCCAGTTCCTTTAGGCGACATTCATACGGCTTGTTTCGCAGCTGAGGTATCAATTTCGTTGCTTTGCGTTGGACTCTTTCCATGTTAGCGATATCTTTACACAGATGTGGCGACCAGAATTGAGTAGCAACTTCTAAGTATGGCCACACTAACGCCTTGTAGAAGGGAACGATGATGTCCTTGGACTTGTGTTCAAAATTTCTGGTGATGAATCAGAGTATTCTGCTAGCCATTTTCACACTCTTGTCAACTTGCTGACTGTGTTGTAGTTTGTTTGTAATGGTGTTTCCCAAGTCACGTTGTTGGGTGACAAGAGCCAATTCCGACCCATTCATTTTAAATGGAGTTGAAGGGTTCACGAGCCCTATGTGCATTACTGAGCATTTGTCGACATTAAAGCTCAACTGCCACGTTGTGCTCCATTCCATGAGGTGGTCAATGTCTTGTTGGAACTCGGCTCTTTTTGTGGCAGAATGACATAGTTTTGTATCATCCGCAAATTCACTGATTTTAGTACAGCTGTTATGATCCAGACCATTGATGAAAATTGACAACAGAAGTGGGTCAAGCACGCTACCTTGTGGAACCCCTGATGATACCTGCGTTCAGTCGCTCGTTTCTCCTTCAAGCTTCACTTGCTGCTGCCGACCCGTAAGCCATGCCCCGACCCATCGTAAATAGTCTCCCTGGATGCCATGGGCCTCCAATTTTTTCATTAGCCGTTGATGTGGGACTTTCTCAAAAGCCTTTTGGAAGTCTAGATACACAAAGTCTTCACTCTTCTCTTCATCTTTAATATCCGTAACTTTTGAGAAAAAGTCCAGAAGGTTTGTTAAGCAGCTTCTTCCATTTCGTAGCCATGCTGAGAGTCGGATATGAGCTGATGCATCGTCAGGTGATCAGTGATGTGCTTTTTCAGGAGACGTTCGATAGTTTTGCTGACGACCGATGTAAGACTGATTGGTCCATTGTTGCTGGGGCTTACCTTGTCCCGCTTCTCATGTATTGGTATCACGTTGGCTAGTCTCCAATCCTGCGGAACTTCTCCCGTTCTCAGAGACCGATTAAATATTTCGAGCAGTGGCTTCACGATGACTGGAGCCATTTCTCGTAAAACACGGGGAGTAACATTATCTGGGCCAGTGGATTTGTAAACATTTAGGTAGGTCAGTCTGTCTCTATTGATAATTGTTTATTACTCAATTAGTATATATAGTTTTTTCATTTTCTTATGCGCTTAAGGGATAAAATTCGCAATTTATGACGATTTTTCCGGCGAAGTTAGTTAAAATACTCACAGGCTGCTCAGCTATATAATCATCGATGTGACGTCGTTGATGACGTCACTTTTTGATGCTAGTTTCTCGTGAGTCCTCCCGTTACGCTCTTTGCATCCTGGGTGGAAGTGTAGAGTCATCCTGACACACACGTACAGCGCCGCAAGGGTGGCGTCACAGAGCTGCAGACGCTCCTCACCCGGCAACGTTTGAGAAAAAAAATTGCCGTCATTTCGACGTCACTGTCGCAAAGGTGGGTAGGCTTCGGTTGGACTTGCTGCCCTTAGGAGCGTCGGGTTTTCGGCTGCGTAGGATATACCGTAGGCTGTGCAACAACTCTGCCTTGTGAAGTTACTAATAGTAAAATCAGTTATGACGATGTTGAAAGTTAAGATCCAGTGACAAATTAGAAATGCTTGTCAAGGTTTGGACATAATATTGTACGACTAGCGTGACATATTGTAGATATTAACAGAAATGGAGCTCCTAATGACTCACAATGTTTTTATTAGGGTCACCTAAGGCAATAGGGTGCCAGTAACCGCTTAGTCAAGCCCTGCGTCTCTGTACGTAATTAAATGCAGGTTCTTTCAGTCACAAATGAATTGCATGAATCTGCAGAGTGATAATATTTTAAAGGGCTGGTATCAAGGCACATTTTCAATTTATTACTGTATTTGAAGGACAACAGCTGCCATGTAACGTTCATCATTATTGTATCTATTATTTTTTCATAATTTAGTAAGATCACCTCATATAAATATCCGAGAAATTTAACCTCTTCAGTTTTGACCCTTGACTAAGTAACTCTAACAAAATTTTACCGTCAGAACTAAAAAGCTAAAGATAGCTATAGCAGTCGAATAAAAAGTATTTTCGGTAACTTAAATAGCAATACAGCAGCTGCTGCAATGACATACGGCATCGATAGCTTTGCTCAGAGCTTCTTTACATCTTCCTCACTGACTGTGGGCGTGTGTGATATTCAAATTTAATTTCAGTTTTCTGCATTTGTATAATGCGAAAGTTGAATTGAAATACTTACTGCAAGATGGCCATCATATACCCATTCTCAGTATATTGTAGGTTGGTGGATTTTCCCGATATCCTGACACCACCCGCCAGGGCGACAGCGTGAAGTGTTCACTGCACGCACGCGGCTACGGTACGAGGACTGCCCAACAGTCAGCACCTCACAGAAACTCATGAAACCACACAGGAAAAAGAAGAGCAGGTGTACTGCATATGCGAGCTGCAGTGCCGCATGCGGCATATATTTCTAATCCTGTGCAAGCAAAGAGAGGCAATAGTGCGGACGTTTGTGTAATGAAAAGGCGCGCCACCGAACCCTTCGTCTTGATTAGCTGTTGGGAATTTTTGTTCTCGGCGGCGCTGACTTGCATTTGCTTTTTCTGGACAGCAGGGCCCGTCGTATCTGCAGCGAGGAATGGTTCAGCTACAGAGCATAGCGTACCTGCAGCAACGTATTGTATATCGTGACTACTAGAAGATTTATCGTATCTGCAGCGTGTTTATCGTACCTGCAGTGGATTACGATACATGCAGCAAGTTATCCTACTTGTAGCAGGGTTATCGTGCCTGCAGCAGGGACGCCATATCTGCAGCAGGGTCATCGTACCTGCAGAAGGATTACTGTACCTGCAGTAAGGTATCGTGCCTGCAGCAGGTTCATGGAACCTACAGTAAAGTCCGACATAGATGAAGATTTATCGCAAATTCGGCAGGTTTTAGCATCTTCGCAGAGTTACAAGACGGCAGTAAGGTTTATTGCTGCTGCAGAAAGCTGTGACACAGCGGCAGCCAGGCCGATGGTAGCAGTGAGGAGCATTGACAGCGGAGCTCGTTATGGTACTCTCAGCACCGCTTGCGGGACGACGGCGCCACACCACGGCCCCGCGCTGCTTTGCGAAATGCAAAGCTGCGCTGCTTTGCGCAATGCGTACCCGCGCTGCTTTGCGCAATGCGCACCCGCGCTGCTTTGCGCAATGCGCACCCGCGCTGCTTTGCGCAATGCGCACCCGCGCTGCTTTGCGCAATACGCACCCGCGCTGCTTTGCGCAATGCGCACCCGCGCTGCTTTGCGCAATGCGCACCCGCGCTGCTTTGCGCAATGCATAGCCGCGCTACTTTGCGCAATGCGTACCCGCGCTGCTTTGTGCAATGCGTACCCGCGCTGCTTTGCGCAATGCGTACCCGCGCTGCTTTGCGTACCTGTGCGTGCGGTCGCAGTGTTGCCAACAGCAGCCATGCGCGGCCTGCTATTGGACAACTAAAAATAACAATGTCGTGTAACGTGTTGGATCTTTGTTATGGGGGCACAGAGAGCCCTTTAGCTCTGTGATGCTGAGTCTTTTTACTCAATTAGTTAAAGAGTAAATCGTCAAAATTTGGCAGTGAAAACAAAAGTGAATATATCTATTTCGTGTCCTCCAACCTGTATAGAAATAAGATATGCAGAAATTTGACCTTCGGCTGAACAGACGCGGATGCAGATAAAACGTCCTGACGTTGAAAAAAAAAGCTGTCAACTTCGAAGTGCAGGTCGCATCTCCCGACGTTTCTCTGATACCACGTAGAGGTTCCGTGCCGCCGCCAGATAGCTGACACAAGAGCCGCATCTCCTCTGTATTATCTCGGGAAAATAAAAACCATACATATAGCAGTATAGTTAATGTGTTTACATATTTACTAGTGAGACCTGTGGAAAGTCCACAGTTGATTTAATGTCTTAAGTTTTTAAAATGTACCAAACCTTAGCTATACTATTAAAACTTGCCTCTGATTCACCTAATGCATATCTCTAACATAACGCACCCCGTGCAAGTTCAAGCCTGTTACTTAATCCTGAAAACTCTAATAATAATAAAAAATAGTAAACCTTAACACATATCGTATAATCTAATATCAGTCGTGATTCCCAATGCTCAATATCTATCTTGAAGTATGTCATGTAGCCTAACGCTCTTCATTTAGCCTGGCGCACCTCATCTAGCCTCAGTTAACCAACACACCTCATAAACTTAATGCTTCTCATCTAACCTGACCAACCTCATCTAACTGAACGCTTCTAATCCAATCTACAGAGCCTGGCACGATGGCCATCGCCGATTATACGATGGCGATGGTGTGTAGACTATCGCCATCGGAAAAACTACGATGTGACGATGGAAAAACGCAAAAATCCTTGGGAAAAACTACGATGTTACGATGGAAAACATCGCAAAAATCCATCGGCGATAGCGATGGTCTGATGCTCCGATGGAAATCATATCAAACAATCGGCGATGGCCAATTTCTCCATCGGCGATGGTGTTATGAGGAAGAAATGTTCCGATGAAATGACTGAACATGCCATCGGCGATGGCATACGATGGGCATTGCCATTGGTTGTGCCTACTTCCGATGCAGATGAAATAATGAAATAAGGCTAAAACTACAGAAAAATAGCCTTACGAGTTTGAAATTCTTTTTCATTAGTAACATTAGAACAAAGAGGGGTGTTGCCGCAGTTCTCAACCCCTACATTGAGAAGAAGAATTCTGTCCAGATAGACCAGTTGCCGGCCGCCGAGCCCTCACAAAATTGCAGTATGCGTCGTAAACACATGTCTTTCTGTTTCTTTCGGTCTTTCTTCTAGTTTCTCTTCGATCCTTAAGGTTTATTTCGTCTTTCATCTTCTATCCCGTCCTTTGCAAGTGATACATTTATTTATAGAATAACCCATGGTATGCGCTGATATGCTTTAGTGTGACGTAGGTTGCGCTGTATACCAAGTTAGTGGAAGTTAATGAATGGGCTACTAAAAAGATAGATTTGTACAGTCTCCCCTGGGAGCCCAGGGGCGTGTTGCAATCAAACGCCGGGGTTACCCTCACAGTGTTACAGGTGTAACAGTGAATGCGACGTGCGATCTCAGCGCCCCAACAATGTTTTCCGGAATTTTCAACAAGCTTAAACATATACATTTCTGGCCGAGTCGTATTTTGGCTGTGTTTTAGGATATAACGTTAAGAAAACTACACAAAAGTGCTTCACATGCTTGAATTTAAGTAATATATGGCAGTCATACATTTTGTTATACTAATATTCGAGTACCACAGTCAATGTTTGTTAACAAAGACAGTGTTACCCAGCTCATAACCCTAAAATTTAGGAGGGTTGTCGTCGGTATCACTCGGTGTTACGCAACTTGTGCCGCATTGGAGGCCGGAGTAGCACTGGTGACACCGAAGGCCTGATTGCAACACGCCCCAGGATGGGCAAGTAGCCCTAGGGTTAGGTTAATCAGGTTTGCCCATCCTAAGTTATGGAACAGCGACCCAGGGGGAATGTGTAGGCTGATCTAGACATTAGCTAGGCCTTTGGGACGTCTCTCTTGCGAGTCCACTTTCCTTCCTTCCTGATTAAGTACTTTGCTGGCTATATTCTAATCTGTTCTTCCTCCTCTTTCCCGACTTGCTGTTACCTTGTGTGTTGGTCCACCTTGGTACGAGAGTCCCGCGTTTCCATCGACATACTACGTGTTCCTTCCTTTTCCTTCCCTTGGATCGCCAGTAGAGATGCCTAGGACAATATAATAGCTGCGTAATCTCTGAGTGTTCTCGAGTCTCCAGCTATTTCCGCTAATTCATCAACAGATAATTCATGATAGATTTCATGTACGGTATTTGCATTCAAGTTAACCTATTCCTTTTTATTTTCTACAGAGCACACAATGTTCGCAACCCTATTTTTCTTGAGACCTTCTTGAATAAATAAATGGTACTCTATCATTGTGTCGACAATACCCTCATCCTAAAGCTCAGTGACAAGACCTTGGTATAGCAAATAATCCATGGCCGTTGATGCCAAGTAGATTGGCGCCTACAAGAGGGTTACAACGTTTATTTTTAATACATTTCTCACATCTAACATTGTCAATTAATAACCTGGGCCTTACAGTTCGCACCTTTTATCAGCTGGGAATAGTATTACCGGTTTGAAAATCGTACACAGGTCGAGGTTATAACAGATGCTGCTTTTGACAGGTTTGATAGGTTTCTTACACACGGACACATTTCATACATTACAAGTATTTGGTAAAGTAGTAATACACTGTAGAATAATGCATCTACGTAGCCACTGAAAGTTTAACAAACTTTTTGGGCAACATAAAGCAAAACAAAAGCTTATAAAATTACATGACGTATTCTTTAAAACGTTTTTTAAGACATTATCAGAAATGGGATCAAATAAATATTCAGGGCGTTTATTGAAAAGAGTTGCAATTTGAAATACTGTAGCACGCTTCTGAACGTCAACACGCACAGTTGCAGATTGAGAATAGAACGTCTCATTTCGTAATTTTGTTGGGCAACAAGGGGACTGAAATACTTTAGAAATACTACAGGATGATTAGGCTATAGAACACAAAGCAAAAAAATTTCGATGTTTGAGGTCTGAAATGTTTGCATATTTAAAATGTGTTAATGCTATGGTCCATCGCCGATTGTGACGCAATACGATGGCCATCGCCAAATGAAAATTGGCGATTTTTGGTTCTGATGCCGATGGAGCGATGGTAGGTATTGCCATCGTAACATAATCGGAGATACCGACCTCTGCCAATCTAACGTACTTCACTGCACAAAACGCTTCTCAACTATATTACCGCATATCCTTTAATCTAGCTCTTCTTATATATACTATAATGCAGCTGCATTGCGCGCCATCTAACCTAATGCACCTCATCTGACCTAACGCCCTTCATGTAACCTAATGCTCATGGACTAACACTGCTCTATCAAACTTAACGCTCGTCTTCTAAACAAACGCACCCCATCTAACGTAGTTCACGCTCCTATTCTAACTAAAAGCCCCACACATATCCTAACTCATTTGATTTAACCTAACGCACCTCATCTAATCTAACGCACCTCATCTACACTAAAATTCATTGCTTAACACTACTCTATTTAACCTATCGCTCCTCCTCCAGCCCAGCGCTCCGCATCTAACCTAACGCTCTTCATCTAGTTTAACTGGAACGGCAGGACAATTGAGCTTGACTGGTGCAGCTTATCCTTCAGAAACATATAAGTAATGAAGGTATGATCAACGAACAAGAGTCATCTCTAATTCCTCACTCTCATTTTTAACAGCGAGGGCACCATAGTTTATGATGATGCTGACGTCACAGCCGCCACTTGTTTGTTTACATCGTAGAAAGGATGTGAGTTTTGTGCAGTCGCTCGACATTCCGTCGATATCGAATGGCTCGCGGCTCATGCGTCGTTCACCTACTGTATAGTGACGAGAGAAGACATAGCAACTTCCAGATGAAGCATCATATGCAGGGCACAGGCATGGCACAGATACTGTACATGCATGACACAGATACTGTACATGCATGACAGATACTACACACACACAAACAGACGCCCAGAGAAATGCACCTACACAAGTGGCAGAGGTACACAGTGCCACACTAAAGCTGCCATGCCACGAGCGGGCTGAGCACAGTATAGCTGAGGCCGCCACTCCAGCGCCACACGCAGACACACACTGCACTGTGTGCCACACTGCACCGTGTGCCACACTGCACCGTGTGCCACACTGCACCGTGTGCCACACTGCACCGTGTGCCACACTGCACCGTGTGCCGCACTGCACCGTGTGCCGCACTGCACTGTGTGCCACAAATGCCACATTATGCGAATACGTCACGTTTTGCTGAACTCTCGAAGGAAACCTCCGTACGTAAATTAATGTACAGGACATTTATGCCCAGTATCCGCCCTGTAAAACAATATCGCGCGTAACTAAACAAAATTGCAATACAGTATCTAGCTCTAAAGCACTGGCCAGCACCCAGGAAGCAGCTGTGGCACACAGTGCTGGTGCTCCGAATGTTAGCTTGAACTAAAGTGAGATATTTCAATATATATATATATATATATATATAAGAATATACGGTGCTGATTTAGTGGGCTGTCACAACTGACTTTCCCTAAAGTAAGAGAGAGGTTATACTTGGCGGTCACAGCTGATTTAGTCAATAGTAATATTAAGGTCGGTCCTTCCTTAGCAAAGACGTGGTCTTGCAACAATGTATTTTTATTTGACAATAGAAAGTAGTTTTCTTGGTCATGAAAACTTGTCTATAACTTGAAGGGGGTATAATAGTAGCTAAATTTTCTATATGAAAGACAACAGTTGCTACGTGACATAATAATTGTTCCACCTAAGTTTTTTTACTTTAACTATAAAATACCATGATAAATCTCACAGAATTCTTTATTCCAGTTAGCTGTCTGGAGATTATATTGTCATCCTTTCGTTATAAACACAAGGGCGCGCATTTCAACACTGCTCTCGGCACTTTGTCTTGAATTTGAATTCATTTATGAAGAAATGCTAATACAAAGCTGATGCGAGCGCACTAACGATTTCCGTGAGCTGGTCAAGTGATCCTCAGAACGTCGTGATGGCTTCGAATATATTTACTTTCCAAATTTACCGACAAATGTAATAATCTTCTAGCATACGAAATTTTTAATTGAAAATATTTGTCATAGAATGATTTTTGATTCATCTGTCTCCATACATCAGTCTCTGCAATAACGTCTACAATCATCCTACCAAACCCCGCCACCATTCCAGCGCAACCTATTGGAGAAATTGCTTCTGGCCTGCACAACTAAAGACCCGTTTACCCATTTAGATGGCAAATTATACCTTCAAACTGACGGTGTCAGTATGGGCTCCCATTAGGCGTGGCCTACGCTAACTTTTACGTGGCCAATCCGGCAAACTCGGTAATGGACAATTGCCCCAACCTAAAACCCACAGTCTATTGTTCTTATGTTGACGATTGTTTCTTGGTCGTAGATTCAACAGAGAACCTAACTAAGTTACAAGACGCACAGCAAAGCAACTCCGTCCTCAAACTTACCCATGAAATAGGTAGGCTGAACAAAATAAATTTCCTCGATGCGCACATCAGCAAAGATGACGACAACTGCGCCACCTCAGTTGACAAGGAACCGACGCACGCGGGCATTTACCTAAACTACAACATCGAATGCCCATAAACATATAAGATGGGCACCGTTAAAGCATTAATTCACCGCGCGTATAAAACCTCATCTAACTGGCAAACCTTTCAACAGACTATACAGAGCCTTAAGCAGACTCTTGTCAACAACAGCTACCCAAACAAATTATGTGACTTGATCCTGCAAAAGTACCTAAGCCATAAATGCACCAACGAACAAGCCCGAGAACAAACAAAGCACACAGTCTTCTACCAAAACCAGTATTCTTCTAACTACAAAACCGACGAACACGAGCTCAAAACTATAGTTAGAAACAACATGTACAGTGTACCGATAGAAATAACTTATTAAAGCTAATTGTTCATTACAATAACAGTACAGCCAGCAGCTTAGTTTCACGTAACAACCATTCCCCTGTAATAGCCCCACTGATACAGACTGGCGTAATATACGAGTACCAGTGCCCCATTGGAGACTGTGAGCCCCAACAACACTGCTCGTATATTGGCCTCACCACAACACTATCTCGCCGCCTAACTATGCACCTGGCTAGCGGTTCACCGGTCTCATACCAGTAATAATTATAATACCGCCCTTACAAGAGAACTTCTTGTAAACAACACCAGAATATTCCACAGAGAGCGAGATACCAACAAGTTACAAATGGCTGAATCACTTCTAATTCAGAAACAGAGATCGTACTTGAACAACCAAGCCACGGGTAACGCTAGGCTTTGAAAACTTTTTAGCGAGGCCAGCGGTTGTGTTGCTCCGACTGTACCTGCCCCGTTTTACCAAGGCCGTGATTGTACAAGCAGGTTTAAATAGAGCTGCCCCACCAAGCAACACTGCAGTAGGATTTTAGTAGCCGTTCGATGCACTTGAAGCTTAGCTTCCAATTTCATTTTATACTAAAGCACCTGTAGATGCCCAATGATGGGTGAAACCAGTCGTGTGAATTTTAACGTAGGTTACTCTCTAAATTCCTTAAATCTACCAAGTAAGGAGTATTTTAGAAAACTTGAGAGAACTGATAGACTTTTAAATAATGACAAATACGGTAATATACCTGGGAATATTTTCGTGCCTTAGTTACACACGACTTATACGCAGGAGTAGCAGCTCTAGTACTGGCGAGGTGTGCTGCACTCAGCAGGCAGTACTGGTACCGGCTTGGTTAAGTGGTCCCAAGGAGGCGCACTTGCGGTATAGGAAGGCTGTGGAGCGGCGGCCGGACGTTGCAAGAAATATCCAATACATGTAAAAAAAAAGTTTATTATGTCTCCTAAACACCCACCAATATGATGTATGATTGGACGTTTCTCACAACGTCCATCCGCCGCACAACCCCCTCACCGCAGGTGCGTCCCGTTGGGCCCCTTTCTCTTGGTGTGCCCCACACGCAGGCAAGACTGGTGCCGGCTGTGCACGGCAGGACTGGTATACCGACTGTGCACGGCAGGACTGGTACCGGCTGTGCACGGCAGGACTGGTATACCGACTGTGCACGGCAGGACTGGTACCGGCTGTGCACGGCAGGACTGGTGCCGGCTGTGCACGGCAAGACTGGTGCCGGCTGTGCACGGCAAGACTGGTACCGGCTGTGCACGGCAAGACTGGTGCCGGCTGTGCACGGCAGGACTGGTATACCGGCTGTGCACGGCAGGACTGGTGCCGGCTGTGCACGGCAGGACTGGTACCGGCTGTGCACGGCAGGACTGGTGCCGGCTGTGCACGGCAGGACTGGTACCGGCTGTGCACGGCAGGACTGGTGCCGGCTGTGCACGGCAGGACTGGTACCGGCTGTGCACGGCAGGACTGGTACCGGCTGTGCACGGCAGGACTGGTGCCGGCTGTGCACAGCAGACAGGCGACCTTTGCCTGTTCACTGCCAGCTCTGCTCAGCTGCTCAGAACAGGACGCGGCAGTCGAGGTAGCCATGCAGTGAAAAGAGGGGTCCGAGAGCAGCACGCTGTCCCGTGCACCGACGGAAATGATTACCTAGACGTGCGCTGCTCATAGTCCGTATGTGGCAGGAAAGAACTGCTGCCGTCAGACCAGTACTACGTTGCCTTACATCACGTTATCATGAGTAGAACACACGCAGTAACACCGGTGTTGTTACTGCGGTAGCCAGCGGCTCAAGTAATATGGCGAATAATTGTAGTGATAGAATTACCTGCCCTTTGTATCTAATACAACTCTACTATTAATCTCTGCCCTGTGCACGAGTACAATGTCTCCGTGTGCACCTAATGAAGCGTACTATTAATATTATGTGCACGTTACTTACACAGGTGTCTGCTTGCTAGACGCAGAATTGACTCCACACATGTGGCTTGCATGGGGTGTACTCTGTGTAGGTACATAAATTTTATCCTTCAATATAATCGCCAGATGTTTAGGTTTATTTTGAAAGATAAAGCGGAAAGTTTTGCCGTGTTTTCTGCACAGTGACAATAATGATGAGGTGCACAGCGCACTCAGTGAAGTAGTCATCACCAGGAAGCAAAGAGCGTAACGGGAGGACTCACGAAAAATTAGCACCATAAAGTGACGTCATCATCGACGAATCAATGGCTGATCAGCCTATAATTATTTTAACTAATTTAACCAGAATAAATCGTCTTAAGTTGCACAATTTATCTCTAGCGTATAAATAAATTAAGAGAACATATACTAATTTAGCAATTATCTATAGAAAATTGCATTGCATGCTGGTGGAAAGTTTTACAGCACTAGCGCCGAATTTGGTCCCTTTTAGCGACCTGATTTAATTTCTCTTTTTTAATTAAAGCCTCATTTACACTTCATATTCAGTTCATAGAGCTCTTCCCGAACATAGTTATTCTTTACTAACAAATATAAGCACCATTGTAGCCAATTCTGTACGCGGGAGAAACCACAGTAACAGTTAGCCATTGCCCGAACTCTCTGTACTTGGCGACAACAGTTTTCGATATTTTGCAGCTCAAGTAGCTGGCCAGTCATGAGCGGGAGACTGAATGCAATAAATCGAAAAAATACGGCGATATGTTCAAGAAAACAACATACGAAGGCCTGAGGTCCCACACTCAAACACTTCGACTCGTCGATGTGATGTAAATTTGCTACGTGCGGTCACGGCCAAGTTTTATTTTAGTCCTATTGAGTCCTCCCGTTGCATTCTTTGCTTCCTGGTCATCACCGTTTTGTGTGGCATTTAAGTTGACGCAAGAACAGCAACTTTACCCAGAAAGTTCGACACAGTCCCGCTGCCTAACAACCTTATACAACGCCACTGCAAGGATAATGCGTGTAGTAATGAACTTTTCAGATTATTCGGCCGAAAGATTGACAGCACAGACTTCTTACCATCACCCTCTCATCGCTCACACTCTTGGACTGCACTGTGTTCCAGCTGTAATAAATTTCACAGGAACTGTATAGAGAAATACATTCAAATTCATGTTCTTGACCACTCCCCCGCGGTATCTCAGTCGGAGGAGTCGAGATGTGCTACGTTATGTGGTTCTATACACAGCTGACTGCAGCTTCGCAAGACAGCTTCAAAACCTCACCCCTTGAAGTTTAGCTCTTGCAAGTTGAGTTTGACAAATTAACAAAGTGTCACATTTGATTCGAAATAAAAACAGAGTCGGTGTTGAAGGCCTGACTGACGGGCCTAAGTTTTGCCTACAAAGCGCACAGCTCAGGGTCTGGTAGCAGTGGGACTCTACTACAAAGACCGCTGCATATATTTATCTGTTAGTTTATTGATCTGTTTATTTAAGTGTCTTTTCATTTTATTTACGGTGTACTTCTGTAACGCCTGAAGCAGTCGCGTCCACCATACTGGTACTTTCATAACCAGCACTTATAGCCGCATCGGGGACGCAGCTGAGGGTCGGGGTGTTACTTAGGACATATACTGGCCAGTTCTAAGGCTGAATCCTATTTTTCTGATGCTCTCTCATTGCGAGAAAACTCATTGTACTGCTGTCAGATAAAAAATTGCATGGCAGCAATAACAGCGTGACAAACATGAACACCGACACGGAATCATCGTGAGTTTCTACAGTCATTGACGACGGGTCAACAGTAGGACAGGCAGACAATTGTGTGAGAGCAGACCGTCCACAGGCGACAGGACGGCACCAGCCAGCAGGTACACCTGGCCAGGGCGGGGGCAGCCGTCGCACCTGCCGAAGTGATGGTAACGAGCTCCGGTGAGCTACTAATTGCTACGACAGGTACGCACGCGACCTTGTGGCACGAGATATGGTCCTTACTGGACCACGTGTTGCACAGGGAAACATGTGTGTTGCGTAGGGAAACTCACGTGTTGCACAGAGACATCGTTGGCAGATAAACCGATGTTTTGCGTAGTGAAACACAACTGTTGCGCAGAGAAGCCACGGGTTGCACTGGGGAAAGCAAGAGCTGCGTAGGAAAACTTACTTGTTGCACCAGGAAATCAATATGTTGCGCAGTGAAACACTCACGCGCTGCACTGGGGAACTGATGTGTTGTGCAGAGAAATACCTTCTATTGCGCAGGAAAATATTCTGCTATTGCACAGAGAAACATCCATGAGTTGCACTAGGGAGCCAGTGTGTTGTACTGATGGACCCAGGTGTTGCACAGAAAACAGCCACAGTGTTGCACTGGGGAACCCACGTGTTGCGCTGGGAATAGGAGACCCATCAGTTGTGCACAGAAATCCACGTTCCTCCGACACAGACTGGCCACAAGCATGACAGAGCTGCTGTCCTCGGCGTCTTGTAAAGACAGAAGTTCGCCTGCCGCCGCTGATGGACGCTACAGGAGCAGAGCGGATCCCTCAGCAGCTCGTACGCGGGTGGGACCCTCACGTGGTGGGATTCATGCAGAGATTGGCACCCTTGGTCCGATGGAGGACTAAAACACTAGAGCTTCATACCAAATGTATTTTATTATTGAGGATACATACCACACCCGTTCATTAATAGAGAGGTAATCACCATGCAAAACCAGGCAGTCGAATAAGATACCTGACATGCTGCTGAGAACTACCACTCAAACATCATTTGTGACTGACTTAAACACCTGCAGCCCAGCAGTGAAGGCAGAGGGCGGCCTAATTTGGAAGGTGCCAGCAACACTGCACCTGTTGCTGAGCTCGTCATTGGACGGGAGCTGGCAACGGTAAAGTCAACCTAACCGCACCGTTATCTGGGGAGCCCACACGCACTGGCTTGTGTTACGGATATATGCCCAATATGGCCCCAGAGGAGTAAGTGCGGCTACAGTCGACCACGGGTCATCAAGAACTATGGCACACTTTTTAAGGACGTTTCAACGACCCGCAACCCCCTACCCCCTCATTATCTCAGGAAGGTAAGTGCCCCCACGGCGCTCTGCATACACACCACTGCCGAGTCAGCACACCTAGAACAGCAGAGAGCTCGCACGTTTGGGTTGGCTGCAGAACGTAAGCTTGCTGCTACCGTGGTGTGATCTAGCTACTGCTGGGCATTTGCTGAATTGATTGTTCTTTTTATTTAATTTACTGTCCTACAGCAGGTAATAAAGGGGGTAAAGACTCAACAACCAGTGAGATTTTGGCTCTAAAGTAAATGGCGAGAACAGCAAGCAGCTTTTCCAGGAAGCTTTCGGCATGTTTCAGACGATAGCACCAACAGCGGCAGATGGAGCAGGGGTAGACTCTAACTCTGACTCCTGGGACCAGCTGATGTCGGACTCCGACTCCTCGCTCCAAACACGTCCGACTCCTTACGACCTCGTCTCACGCAGCCGTGCTAGCAACAACGTCCTAACCAGTCCAGAAGCGAGCAGATACACTCACTTTATATGCGAGAAAATTTGCAGTCAAACGGAATGTCCAGCCTTGTCTTGACCGAGGGTCGTTAGTGACTCGCTATAGGACTTAACGGAGGCACGTGCACGTGCTCTTCTGCATCTACGCACTTACATATGTACATGTGTGTACATAACACTTACACGCCTAGAGACGCACATACATGCACTACATATGCAGATAAGGAGCCTCTTGTCCTGCAGTGGGCCTCACACACGTACACACACACACACACGCTGGGCTGCTATCCTTGAGGCGCCGGGCAGACAATGATAAACAAATTAACCAATGAGAAGCGACGGGTTACAGCCTCAGGTCACGTGACCCCGCATATAATTTTGTTTTTGTTAGAGGCCGCTGCTGCTGCTGCTGTGCTGACGTGCCAGGGCGGCGGCTGTTCAACATTTCAATATCCAGCGAGTTGATGGCCGGCACGCGTCAGCCAATAGCGATCGTGCCACGAAACTTTGCTTGATTTGGGGCAATAAAGTTATGATGGGATATTCTTACACACAATATGAGGAAATTGGGACTTACATACAATATCAAGGCAAGAGCACTCTGAGAGCTCTTACCTCCGCCAAGAAATGCAGCGTAAACGAAAAATTCAAATTGGCCTTGCAACGAAGATTTCTCTTTGTTTATCAAATGTTAATCTCGTATGTACAGTAGCTATCTCTTAACATTTTTAACAGTTCCTGTGATTTTCTCGAAGATTCGTTCATCCCTTTTTGAGTTATGTTCTGGCAAATCGATAGCTCAAATACACAAACGAACACACAGACCATCACTAAAATTTGGTCATTTATGAAATTTGACATTTTTAACAGTTCCTCCAAATTTTATGAAGATCCGTTCGTAATTTTTTGAGTTACTTTACTACGAAACATAAAAACAAACATAGAAATAAATAAACAAACAAGCAAACGGACTAACAAATTAAGACACTAACTTTATAATTCGCTTTGGAGACAACCCAATAACTTCTGAATATTTCATTAAGCTTCGTCCATAACTTTTTGAGTTATGCTAGCTACTAAGAAAAAAATTGGCTGGTAACAGCCCAACGAGCTAACGCATTAGAACTACTTTCCATAAATTACATTCTTCTGAATCCGGCATGTGGTCCTCCGAGATACCCAAAACGACTCCCAGGGTTCCTTGTTCCAAATGAAAATAAGAAATTGAATTTTTAAGAACAATGCAGTAATATTTAAAAAACGAGGTTCATTTGACCACAAAAGTAGGCAGGTCCCAAATGTGGGACGTTGGCGGGAAATTTGTCAGGCGCCACTGCCAGGCGGCTGTGTAACACATACGCGGCTCCTTCGATTGGCACGTTAGAGTCGATCTAGGCGAAGTTCAGTCCTGCCAAACCTCCGCCTGGTGCCTTGCCTTCTCTTCAACGAATCGAATTTAAGGGGCTAATTAACTCTGAGTCAGATGCAAGTGACTCTCTGCAGCTGAAGCCCAGACTGGTAAGCAAAGCATCTGCGGACAACCTCACTGTCACCAAACACAGAATTTACTTTACGCAGGAGCCCAATTTTACTGGAAACACGTAACACCAGTCGCCTAATATGCGGCTCAAAAGTATGCTTCTCATCAAAGAAAACACCAAAAATCTTCAAGGAGCTAGACTCCTGAAGCAAAATGCCATCTGTCTTCAAATGTGTCTGGTACGGTTCAAGTGTCCGAGACCGATTGATAACCATCACGTGCACTTGGTCTTACGGTCGTTCAGCTCCATACTCCAAGCCGAGCACTATGCACTTATCTAATGAGTGACAAATCCCTATTCAGAGACTGGGCGACAGCATTACGCACGCGAGGAGCAGCTAGGTATCACTGCTATCAAAGTGTAATCGTCGGCATAGTTGATCATCGTGTTTTCCAGCAAAGAGAACATATCACTTGTATACAGAACGAATAACAACGGGCCAAGTACCCTACCCTGAGGGACGCCAGACTCTACCGGGACTGAGGCACTCAAAACGCTGTCAACAGACACACTCTGCGTTCGCTCAGAAACAATATATATATATATTTATTGAAATAGTGCAGAGCACTGTTTTTTACAACAATGAACACACTAACGGACCTAAATTAGTGATGGGTCGAATGCCATATTTTGAACATCCGCGGATGCAGATATAAAAAAAAAAGGTTCGGATGTTCCGCGGGTGCGGATGAGAATATTCGCCCCATCACTAGCATAAATTCCCCCATCTCTCAGTTGTAGTGACATTCATGAATGAACGAGCAGATTTTACGCAGCCTGCCCTGGGTTCCAGGAATCAAAATGAACGAAAGAAGGACTGGAGTGACACAAGAGTTCCGGCGTGTATTGCTGAAATTCGGGTCTGTTGAAATTTCATAAAAGGGACCTAATTTCTCGCAGTAAAGTGACGGAAGACAAGCGAGAGGTGGTACAAACTGGAAGCCTGTGTCCATGATCGCAATTTTGCTGTTGCTGAAGGCTGCTTCCATTGACCATAATCGCTCGGTAAATCCTTCACAAAGAAGCATTCGATGACTGATGAATTAGTCTACCCATGAAGCTCGTGAATGACAACGATGAGCATTCGCTAGAGCACAGGGTGCTGGCAACTGATGAACTGGCGCTTGTGGTGCCATTTCTTATGGAACATTTGCTGCGGCCAAAGAACAGCGATTGTCTTTTGTTTCTGTTCACGTTTGTCGGGTCGGCAATCGCCATCAGCGCTGATTCGCCCATGTTGAAATTCTCTGAGGCTATCTGTTGCCATTTTGCGACTGTTGCCGCTGGAAAGTTATTGAATGTGGAAGATTAATGAAATGCATCCCAGAGTGAAATAGAAGGGTCTAGAATAGCGGAGAAGGTCATAGAAAGTAATAATGTTCTGAACATGAATACTGAATAATCCACATGGTCTAGTGGATGAGTAGATGATGAAGCCTAAAGTCCTGTGGCTGCCTGTGACCCGAACATGATTGGCTTTGGAAAAGGTTCATTCGCCCTAATTCAGTAGATATCCATAAGCCTACTCATCGACTTCAAAACAGCTCCAAATATACCTATAGATTATCTTATTTTCTCTGCATGATTACTTTGCCAGAATTCAATGCCTTTGGTACCGCTTGTCAATGCTTCCTAAGGATTAACAAATTTAGTCCCATCGACATCGGTAGTAATTTCTCCAAAATGGCTCGTGAGGGACCTTTTTAATATTTAACAGGTAAAAACCTCACTGCATTCATTGATAGGAAAAGTTCATTCATTCGATCGTGCTGCAGGAAACAGTTGTAGAGAAAAAAGTGAAAAGGTCATCACCCGTCCACGTACTTTTCAGTTCTCACTACCTGTGCTGCGGGGGTTGAGTGCACGTACGGACTTAGCTGTTTACTGAAGCCCCGCGTGAATCATATCGAGTCAATGCAAATAAATTAGTCAACCAAAAGCATGTTGCTTTGGAAGGTAAAAACTAGCTGTTCATATTATATAAACTTATGGAACACATAACTAACTCTTATAACTCGTATAACTCGTTCCTAATTATTTATCTTCTTGAATTATTTCGCTCCATGACCTGGAAGCTTCTTTGCCTGCAGTCAGAAGAATTCACCTGCAGTCGGACCTTGTGCCAACAGCTCCCCAGAACAACACTTGCCGTACTATAGAGTGTGTTTAGCACAAGTGTGTGTCGTGTGTACAGTGCTGAGTCATACTCATTACCAGTGACTAGTTGTGTACTGCAGCGTGTGACATGTACAGATATGGGACACACAGCACACCGTACTCCTGATGAACTAAACTAAAGTAATCGACAAAAATTTGCTTCTGGCGAAACATTTCTCTTCTAATTTTATACGCTAAACTGCTGTTATGCAAAGAGTTCCTACAAGTAGGTATTTGCCAGATGTGGATCTTTCGTTTTGAATGTTCAATTGCACTTTGTTATAGAATTTTGAATAAAATGAATCTAGCACAGTACACTCCTTTTGGCTGCCCAGCCGCACATAGTTTTCGCAGAATTCCAACAATGAAGTGCCTAATGTGGAACAGACTCTGTGCTCCGAGGCCCTCACTTCCAGTTCTGAAATATGCGCGAGTGAAAGAAAGTTTCGATTACCGACACAAAGACTGTAGCTCCTGAGATGGGTAACCGCACAAGTACGCTCATATAGTGACTGGTGTTGTCAAGATACAGCGCGTGTGTGTGATGACATGGGACGAGTGCGTGTCCATTAGGCCTATGTCGGGGTCACGCCATGCATGCGCGCGCACAACTTGCTGCGGGAATATGCAGCTCAAGGAGCTTCAATAAAGAGGAGGGAGCAATGAGCCTCGTCCGTGAAGCTCAAGAGTCGCTTATGGCTGCAACCAGTCACCGTATGCACCAATCGCATGTCAGTACATCAGTTTGTCTGCTGTCCCCCGTAACCGTAAAACTCACTGCTCTCCAGTCACTTCCACCAATGAGATTCATGAACGTGTCTCAAAGCCATAAAAGATCTAGCTGACTCACTGGCGAATCTGTGAATGGGCCACAGGGCTCCCTCCTCCTCTATCGAAACTCCTTGGTGCAGCTGGCACGTCCTTCATGCTACCGTATCTATGCTACCTCTAAGTGTGTGTCGAAACGCGCGCGCTGCTCATCCTCGCATCAAGTTTCATAGTGCGGCCGGGCATTACATGTTCGTAAGCCAACAAGCCTAACTAGGGCCTAATCTTGACGAGAGTAGTGGCAATGCGTAAAACGTTTGCAATATAGTAATGATCCCATTTACTCGCGCAATCTATTACTCGAACCATAGACCACACCATTCTGTACATTGGCGGGACACTGGCCCCAGGGGCAGATTTCTGTCCCGCACTTGGGCCTGACTGCACGGTGCCGTCGGTGCGGCAAAAGTTATTTTTATATTTTGCCCCATACATCATATGCGTACATTTCTAGTACCGTTTCTATTATATAGCTACATTCAGAAGTAATTCAACATTTTTGTATTCCTAACACACAGGCCAATAAGGTAGCCTATTTATAAGAGTAGGCCTATAGCGAATTAAAGCGAAGTATTCTAACAAGACAAGCAAATAACCCATTTTGTCATTGCCGTAAACCACTAGTTTTAGAAAGTTTTTTAAAAAAATGAGTCGCCAGTTGGAGAACAAAATTTTCTGAGGCTTTAAGAGTACACTGATTCATAACAAAATATTAGTTTATCGTTGTCTAGCTGTTTGAACAAGACTTTCTTCGACAGAAGACGAGCTCAGTTCGAGAGCTTCTCGCTGGCAGTCGGTGAGACGCAGCTCTCACACACTCAATCTCCTTCTAAATCCTTCGTTCCTTTCTCAGTTAGTGACTCAGTGTGTATTCCTTCAGATTTTGACATTGTTCAAGTCTCAACTTCAGAATAAATAAAAGAGCTAAAACGAATCTAAAAGATCATATTTGAATAAAATGCAGTGGGCTTCTGGAAGCGATTTAGTGAAGACGTGTGGTGCCGGCCGCTGTCGAACAGTTTTAATGTATCCCCTTATACTGTGCAATAATTATTTAGCTTCTTGTGCTCGAACTATCATCGAAGTTATTCCGAGGGTATCAATGTGGATAAGTTTTTCCATGCGTGTGCAAAGATACCGTGTTTTCAGAGTAACAGTCAACATTTAAATTAGGCATCGGAACGTTTTTGCTAGAAAAAAGGTAACTAGAAAGACGGCATATACTTGAATTTTTATGTGATGACCAGCCCCTATCTACAGTACCTAATGCTACCAAGCAATTAAATGTGTTATTGTTTTCTTAGTGCCTGCATAATGCGTAATTTAGCTGTCTGTGTTGCAACAGGCAATTGACCGGCTGTAGCGTGCACCAGCCATGGCAGTAGCTACTCGCATGGAAGGAAAAGCCCCGCAGTGATGAATGGAGGGATGGCGTTTGGCGTAGTTTCTATGGACTGCAATACAACTAATGTGGACGACTACGCATGTAGTGGGCGACTATGCATGTGGGTGACTCCGCTATTTATATATCCACAGTAAGCTGTTCTTTTATGTCTACGCATAGCCTTCATACTGAGCAAACTAACCTAGGCTCACATACGGGTACGTCTTTGATAGGCGAGCAGTTGTGTTTATAAAAAACATTCGAATGAGTAGCTGCGTAAACTCGTTCATTTCACAATTGTGCAAACCCCTTTACTCTTTTATAAGTCTGCAGGTTTTAATAATAATATTTGGGTTATTGTTTGTAGAAAAAGAATTTATTAGCCAGCGAACTATATACAAGCTGCAGTTGATGCCACGAAGCGGCTTATCAGCTCCTCATTTTTTAAATTTTGGCAGTTGAGATCGTCCTATAGAACTTAACTAATTGCAGATTATTGTTGCATTGAGCTGATAACGTAACAAGATATGCCTACCTAACAACTCATGTAACTTTCATAAAAATCTGTCCATAACTTTTTCAGTTATGGGATTAAGAAAAATGCGGTAGATAAAGAAACCAACGGATGGGCAGATCTTCATCAAAAGTTAATCATCTGTTCCTCATGACATGTTATATACCTAACCATCCCTGTAAATTTCGTCAAAAAGCGTCCATAACTTTTGGAGTTATCTTGGTGAGAGACGGACAAAAAACAGACATACCCGAAGAAAACATAAGCTCCTTGCCGGAGGTAATAAGCAAATATGGTATTGTTTTGTCTGCTGCTGCAACATAGCTAGGGATGCCTTTCATGTTATCGAGCTTCATTCTCTCTTAAAGTAAAATTTAGAAATATCACGCAATGCGGATTAAAAAATCATCAACCGTTGAGAAGGTTGTCATTTAACAGATATAAAGCAGTTGATTCTCTCATTACAGGCAGAGCTACAAGAGAGGCCAGGTACTCCTCTGTATTCTCGTCTTATGACGTCATGAGGTTTTAGAAGAGTTTAACCTGGTAAGAAATAAATCTACCGGTACTATATTCACAAATAATATAATTTTTGTATTTTAAAAGCATTTTTCGTGCAATAGTGTATTTTCTGCGTAGTCTGTGTTCACATGATGCTTTTTTTCTACTAGTTAGGCACTAATTTCTCGCTATTATTAGGAATCCAGTACAATAAAACTATAAGCCAGGGGCTGGTCATTTGCATATAAGCTTTAAGTACAGTCATGAATCATCCCTTTATGCAAGCATAATGTCAGTATCACGTGCTATATGGTTCAGTCTACAGGAAGCAGTAAGTAAAGTAGTGCAGATGCTAAATTTTATTACCGGTAATGTGTTCTGTTAACCTAGTGCATTTAACGGTTCTAAATACACTTTGGTCATGATTAAGTAAGTAGCCTTCGAGGGAAATCAGTACAGCGAAAAACAAAAATATCCACAGAGAAGCCTGTATGCACTTGGAATGCCAGCGCCAACTCTTTAACCGTGGAACTTAAAAGTTCAATTCAGGGAATCATATTGCGAAATATTGGATGAAATAATTATTACAATGTGCTAGCATAAAAGTAACACACATGGAATGAAATATATACGTTAGATTCATATTACTTAAATATTTGCCTAGTATTTTACATGCTTACGCTGCATCTCCCCTTACGTGCACTGGCCAGCCCCCCTTCGACGCCTCTGTCTGCACTCTACAAGTCAAGCGGAGAAACGTTAACTGTATCTCATAATAAAGATTAACCTGTGAGTAGTATAGAAAAGCGAGGCTACCGAGACAACCGTTCCACTTACGCGTTCGCTGCAGAGGAACGCTTATCTCGATAGCCTCGCTTTTCTATACTACTGGAGTGTGTTTATTACTTGGTACATCTAATATATCA
>LQNS02278178.1:2684797-2722019 GCA_001587735.2 Parhyale hawaiensis | reverse complement strand
GTTGGACTCTTTCCATGTTATCGATATCTTTACAGAGATGCGGCGACCAGAATTGAACAGCAAATTCTAAGTGTGGCCTCACTAATGCCTTGTACAAGGGAACGATGATGTTCTTGGACTTGTATTCGAAGTTTGTGGTGATGAATCCGAGTACTCTGCTTGCCATTTTCACACTCTTGTCAACTTGCTGACTGTGTTGTAGTTTGTTTGTAATAGTGATTCCCAAGTCACGTTGTTTGGTGACAGCGGATACTTTAATCAATAATTTTTCAACACTGTTCACCAATCCTAATACGATAGACTTGAAAATAGCCGAAGCAATTTGTATCAAGCAGAATAAGCCGTATATCAACGTTAAATGTGACCAAGGGTACAACTTCTCGAAACTTTACTAGTCTGGAACCTTCTAGAGGAAGCCGGCTATATATATAGAGGCCGAGCTAGAGGGTTGCCCTCATTCCAATCGCGACAGTCGAGATGTTAGGATGCGTTGGAGTGAATACCATTACTGCAATATCTATTTTAGGTGCTTGTAGCTAGTTCCATGTATTTGCTCTTCACTTTATGTACCTGATGTTGTGATTTCATATATCTGTGCAATAGTAGGGAGTCCTGAATTTTATGATCATTGCGACAATAGTAGACCTAATTTGGATTTTTCATTTTGACAGATAACTGTATACTGTTTTTGCTCCTGAAGATGACCAGCGTTCTTGGTCGAAAAGTCGACATGAATTTTAGTATAGCAATTTACGAAATTACAAAGTTTTATTCCCGTATTGTTTTAAAGAAACTGACAAGTATTTGTCTTTCTAAATTTAGGAAGATGGAGAAAGTTTTTAAACAGAACTGTAAACTGAATGCTGATATTCAATTCCAACAATATGATTATAAAAGTAAATCATAGAACAGAAATTTCTACGGTACGTACCACACCTACTGTACCTACACTCATCAACTGATAAGCTGACATATATATAGTTTATGCATGAGACTGTTCGAAAAAAGGCGAACAGCTAGAGACTGTCCGCATATGACGGATCGAAAATACGATAGTAAGAGGTATGTAGTATCGCCGGTTTTGTTGAGGACTCTTTACATGTGTCATTTTCTTCTATAGATTCCAAGTTGTCTTTAAATTTTATTTTATCAGTGTTTTTCATGGTACTCGACGACCAATTTTCACTTCAATTTTTTTTTCCTTGGGCAGCGTACACGCCCCAGGACATCGTAGGAGGCATCACGGACTACGAGGAGCTGCTGCCGGAGCTCCTGAAGCAGAAGAACTACACCAGCGCCATCATCGGCAAGTGGTACGAGCCTGACCTGGAAAGTCCGTAGACTCCCTGTGGCTCATTTTGGAATACTTACAACTGAGATCGCTTTTTGGAAGCCGGGAATAAGTAGATTTGCTGCCTTGAATAGAGACGAACTAATATACAGAAGTCAGTTGGAGCAGCTACTGGACGACAGGCCCCTGGTACTGTAGCCAAAGTGGAGAAGTCAACGCTAGCGATAGAAATTCCAGAGGAGTGAAAGTCAACGGGCTCAGCTTATCTCGATCTTAGTAAAAATCGAACACGCAGATTAATCTGTACGACTAAGCTATTTGCGGAAGAAGAGGCCCTTGATGTGGAGAGTCCCTGAAAAGGGGATAAATTCAGTTCAGTATGACTCATGTAGGACATAATTACACTACACGCCTCTAAAATAATATCCATAGCGTTTGTGACGTTGACACCCAATATATTGATAGAATATAATGCACCACATTATTCATTTTCCAGGCATCTCGGTCACCAGGCTCAGTACCTGCCTCTCCGCCACGGGTTCGACACCTACTTCGGCTCCACGAACTGCCACTTCGGTCCATACGACGACAAGTCGACCCCCAACATCCCTGTCTTCCGCGACGACAAGATGGCGGGCAGGTGAGGAGGCCCCCGGTGAACTAGCTCACGTCTGCTCTGGTAGAGCTAAAGCAGCTCTAGTTGTAGGTGGAAATTTGCAGCGTAACCTAACAATAGCAGGCGAGCTTAATTTCCTCTGTGTTTGTAACGTCACATAACAAGCGCCGGTCTGCTTAGTGGCGCCCTGACTGCGTTACACTGAGTGTACACGCTCATGTGGGCAGTCGCGGTCCTATTTATTGGTTCATGATGATGCCATTGCTCATGACGTCACAGTAGCACCAAATTGATACGAAGCACTGGTTAGGCAACGTATTTCAATTATTGAGCACCACGGCCTCTACGACTGCGCTTACTTATACACTCCTAAGGTATAACATCTACGTTTTCTAAAGAGTCAAGTGATGTGTGACTGAAAACTCGAACGTTACCGAGATGTTCAGGTGAGTTTCACAACAGCTCTCGTATTATCAGCAATTATAAATTTAAAACCAGGGTAAATTATAAATTTCCTCGTTTTCAAAGACTATCTAATGAGTATCTATGCGTGCGACTATCAGTGGCATACTTCGTTCTCTACGTAGTCATAGCGTAGTGCAGCTCTGTGCTTGTAGCCATGAAATGCAGTATAGATCTCTGGCAATGGCCAATTGCACAACGGTTCAAGCTTACCATAAAGTCATCAAAGTTTGCGCACTTGTGACGTCACGCTACAAAGGCCAGGCAGTTGTGGCATGGAGCTGAACAAGCCTATCTCTGACGGGCCGTGGTCAAGCTCTCTTGAGGTAATCCGCTCGTTATAGGGTACCATTTCTAATACAGCTACATTCAAGGGTATTACTCAAACCATCCTGCCTTTTCATCTCTCCCCTGCCCCATTGTGCTAGGGGTGGTAGTAGTGATCTTCGGGGCTGTTAATTGGCCTAGCAGCTGCGGAGGCCGTATTCCTTGTCTAACTCAACTGACTTTTCTTATATAACTCATTCGCTAAGTGTTTTTATCGGACCTCTCTCGCTGGCTGCGGCTCTAGCCGTCAGGGGTTAAGCCATAGGAGCTTTCTTATATTAGTTATAAAAGTATGAAACTGAGGAATTTTTTGCTTCGTTCACTGTCCATCAGCTAATCAAATGGTTCTTAACCTGGGTCATTGCACTGTCGCTTGCCCTCCTAAAGGACTGGAATGTATGTACTAGGGGTAGATGTAGTATGGAATACTTGTGCTTCGAGCGAGGTGCTCCAACGGGTTTGTAACGGTAATAGTAAAATCAATTTCATCGCACACAACAGTTGGAAAGTCGAAATGCACTGTTTTGTGTTGTAGATAGATGACCGCTAGGCCCCAGAGGAGTTTATGGTTGCAATTAACGACAGACTGTCAGAGTTATGGCGTCAGAGACAGAAGGCTCACGTGACAACTGCGACCTCCCGACCGTCGCAATTTCTGGTTAGGTCAGTGCCCCTCAATGGACTAAAACTGCTAGACACACTGACCCCGCAACACGAGTGTTGCACAAATTCACCTGCCTGGTGAATAGGCAAACTCCAGCATGCAAAGTTCGTAAAGTACCATCTCGTCACTGGGGGTACGTGGAAGAGGTGCGAACGAGTAACAGTTCAACAAGTACTAACTTAAGCTAGGAAAGTAGTGGCTTGAGCTGTTGTTGAACACTTTCAGGTATTACGAAGACTTTCCCTTCAAGTCGGGAGTATCGAACTACACGCAGCTGCTGACAAATGAGGCGACGAGCTTCCTGCGGGACCGGGGAGAGGACGGCAGGCCCTTCTTCCTGTACTGGGCCCCGGACTCGTCCCACGCCCCCACCTACGCGGCTGCTGAGTACATTGGCAGGAGCGGCAGAGGTGCTGCCTGCGGTGTAACTTTAGTCTGCAGTAGAATCAAACCATAGATCCTTTCAATTAGCTCTGTGCAATGCATATAATCTAGTCTGTTTAGCTTTAACTTGGCTGAAACTGTGAGCTTGGACTTTTAGTGAGCTACTTTAATTGTAACGAGCTGCCAGCCTGAAACTCAATCCAAAACGGTGCAGCGAAAGCCTATGATGAAATTCCCTGGTAAATTATTCGAATTAATGCGAAGCAAATTGAATTTTTCTTTCGTAGTATATCATTCATCACTGTGTTGTCCTTTTTAATTGCGCTCACACAAACAACTTGTAGGAAATGTAGCAGGAAAAGTTGCTCTTTGGGGCTAAAATTTATTATACCTTCTAGACATAAAAAGAAAATGCAACCGTTTCGTTGTTGAAGGTGGCAATGATAATATTTTGAATCGTTCATAGAAGTTTGAGCGAACTAATATTCATCATAACTTATGAACATGGCGCACATCTATCAGCAAAACGCAAGTCTGATCACGAGAAGCGTGAAACAGAATCTTGTAGAAATCACAACCCAGTCGGCCGGCCACAGCCTCAGAAGTGGTAACCGCAAGCCGACACACGGTTATGAGAGCCTCATCTGTCGGCGAGCGCTATAAGCTAGCCAGTTATGAAATTCTGTATCAATCGTAGTCGCATCGACGGAATTTCGAAGTATGTAAACTTATTGACTTAGTCTGGGCTACTGAGTTCCCTCGTTGTTATTTGCATGATTCTCTTGTTCCCAATATTTGAAATAGAAGTTTCTGCTGTTCCCTGCCTTACCGCACCCTGTGTCGCAATTGTGGTTACCGCTTTTTGGGTTATGATTGCGACACAATTTATAAGTGGCGAAGTTACCGGTGTAGCACAAGTAACCCTGAAACGGTAACTAAAACACGCCACTAATGCCACGGTTGTAGTTACGTAATCGACCATATATGCAGTGTAGTGGGCATATAACTTTAGTCTTCTCTAGCATGGCACTCTTTAGAAAGATAGTGTGGACTACCTCTGTATTGCTTCTCTGTCGCTGTATATCTAGCTTAGGATAACATAATCGAAAACTAGAGACTTAAATGCACAGTAGAGATTTATAACGTGGCTGTGCTCATGACTGACTGCGGATACACCCGAGCTATAGACGACAATTGCAATGCCTCCCAAAACTTGATCGCATTTTTTGTACTTTAAATAATGTCAAAGTTACAGAAAGAGGGAGCACTGCTGTCCAAAAGTGACACTACCCTCTCTCTCCTCTGGCGATGTGCACATCGGCAATGATGTGGGCAGGCGCAATGTATCCTTCGTTGCAGCCGAACAGCATCCAAGCGAATGGACGATGGGAGCGCAACAGTAACATGTACTGCTTTAAAAAACGACATGGCTCGCCTACATATACTTCTTTATCTACAGTGTGTGCACTGAATATGTTGTACTGACGTGCTGGTTACAGGATACAACAACACTGGGCAGGTAACTACGGGTCATCAGTGCAGGACCTGGACGCTGGTGTCGGCGCCATACTGGACACTCTGCTGGAGACTTCCCTGGCTTTCAACACGCTCGTAGTCTTCACCTCGGACAACGGGGCTGCGCTTGTCAGCAAATTTGACGGTAAAGTTGAAGCTTTTGTACTGTAGGCAATACAGTCTTCCCAATCTTGACTTTGGATGCAAATTTGCCATAGATTGGACAGCGAAACTGTAAGCCCAATAGGCTTAACTTCTCCTGGACTTTAGGCTTGTTCGCTGACTTCGACTCGTTGAATTGAGTTTCAAGCGTTACTCCTCAAACAATTATCCTTGAGACTTCCCAAAACTCAGTCTTATACCTAGTATGGTGTAGTTTCAGCCGTCTCAAAGGAAATCGGGTAGCTTCTCACACGATTTAAAATGGCAAAGCCAACGCTTCTGTCTGAAGTTCTGAACAGCTCAAGTCTTGTTGGCTTAGCCCAACTGGATTATGGCGGCAAATCGACAACACATGCGCTGACTGGACGATTAATAGGTAGGTTGTAATTTTTAAGTCGTACTGGACATTGATCGCAAATATCATTTACAGAGATACAACAATGCTGCTACCGTAGCTTCGGTGGGTCAGTGCTGTAACATGTTCACAGCAGACCTCGTGATGGCCGAGGCATGCGTGTCCCAGCTCAGGGTCCGGGTTTTGTGGTCCATCCTGCCTCAGGGGTCTCTGGTCCTCGTATTGCAATCGATGTAATTTAATCCACTTAGTGCTGCTGTGTCGGAACTGCGATCGTGAGCTTGGATCGAGGTTGTGGTCATCTCCAGTGTAATCGATTTGCTGGTATTGACTGGAACTTGAGCCAAAGTGGCGAACCGAATACCCACAGCCGCAGGTCCGTACAAAGTGATGCTAAGCGGATTAGATAATCTCGATTGCAACTGAAGGAGGACGTAAGGCACACGATAGCCAACAGTCGCACTTCCCCATGTCGGTTTGAAGCATTATAGGCCTATAGAATGTGCGCCAGTAAGTACTGCCAATGGTTATCTGCAGCACAGGCTCGCTTATAGGAAAAGCAAACCTATAATCCGTCATTCATTACCCCTACGACCAAGGCACTTCTCTCAATGCAAGCACCAGCTGTGCATTGCCACATTCTTGAAGACTAACTGCGCGGCGTAAGCAGCACGGTGAAATCTGTCACAGGTAGAGTGGCGCTTTACTAACCCTTCTGCAAATGAAATTGATTCTTGTGGATCATATCCTACCATTGCCACCAAATAGACGTTTCTCTATTTATTTCAAGGCAAATAGCAATTAGAAAGAAAAGAAAAACCCTAATTTACATCAGTAACACATACTTGCTTTGGCAAAGTTTTGTACTCAACAACGGCCTGTGCAGCTTGTGCTAAGTTCTAACTTAGGATAGTATTTTGTGCTTCAATAGGTATTCTGCTCTTCATGAACTCGAATATTTCTTCTAAGAAGAAGATTGAAATTTTCCACAGGCATTATTGCTTCGTGCAGGTGTTAGTTGTGTCTTTCGTTACTTTGACAGGTTGTTATTTTTATTATCATTAAAACTACACGTCCGTACTTCCACGGCCAGGTGCTGAAATCGAAATGAAGCTTTATGCAACTCTAGGAATTCTAAGACGCTGTTAAGAAAAATCCCTCAAAAAATCATTAACAGTTGCCTTAGATGCCTGTAGAACTACATTATATGGCCAATCCCAAATCCAGGAAACGAATTGCAGCTCGAAACAGACCAGGTAGAACACACCCAATAGTCTAGAATGTAAATGGGTAGGCATTAGCCGCAGCTTGTGTTTATTTCCCAAAGACCTTGAGAGTAGGCATAGAAGAATACAACCTATGTCTTCCGATGCTGTACACCTTATTAAGTATGCTCAAGGAGGCCACCGTCCGCCTCTGGGACAGATTCACCAGATTACTCTCAACAACCAGCCTATTGGCTGTGCTAACAAGTCGGTCAGCAGACGCAAATGACTGGCTGCAGCAAATGCCTAGACTGGAAAGCAATATTCCAATAAAGGCAGCAAGAATACACATAAGAAGTTGTCACCATACACAGTATGCATCTTTTACAGAAGGCAAAGCTTTCTAGAAACTCGTGACATAAAACGCTCAATATGCGCTTCAAACGTAAGCTTCTCTTCAAAGAGGTCACCGAGAATTTCCAAAGAGCTAGACCTTTGAAGCATAGTGTCATCTGTTTTCAGAGGTAGATGATGGGGGTAAAGGGGTTCGAGATCGACTGGCAATCATAGAGTTTTCCCTCATTCAGATTCATACTTCAGGAACAGCACAATGCACTAATGCGCGATAAGTTTCTATTTAGAGACTGAGCGACAACATTACGTACGGTATGCTAGAGGTCGGTATCATAGCCATCAAAGATGGATCATCGGCATAGTAGATCATCGTGTTCTCCAGCGAAGAAAGCATATTGCTCTTATGGAGAATAAATAAAACAGCAGAGGGCCAAACACGCTACTCTGAGGAACATCCAAAACCACTGCGACCGAAGCACTCAAATAATAATAATTTACGTACACGCGCTGCGTTCTCTCAGTTGCAAAATCACGAATGATTGACAAACGATTGACCCACAACAAACGACTCAGACTTAACAGACACATGTGGTTGATCCCGTGGAAAGCCGTAGTACAGTCCAACTGAAGAAGGCGTGCTTGAGAACGACGTAGCGAGACCGACTGTAGATGGTGCGACACAGACAACAAAGCAAACTGACCAGTAGGCAGTAGCTCAGCTACCTCAGCGAAGTGACCCAACTTACACGCCACCAATTTCTCAAACACTTTTTACAAATGGACGGTATTGTATTGAGGCAATGATTGCGACCTTTGGCGATACTGGATCGGTGAGAATATGAGTGATGTTCCCAGTACTCTAACAAAGAGGAAAATTTCCCAACCAATCGAATCATGCGTTGGAAAATTATTCCGAGCTTAGGGGCGAGAATGCCAGAAAGTTTGTTTTAAATAGAGAAAACATGTGAAGTGTATAGACATGACACTGTAGCATTGATACGTATGGACGTGGCACTGTGGTATTGATATGTCAACACTCAGAGAATGTTTCTGCTTCTCATCCCCCTTCCCTTTCACTAGGTGGTAGCAACGGCCCGCTCCTCTGTGGGAAGCAAACGACATTTGAAGGAGGGATGAGAATTCCTGGAATATTTTGGTGGCCGCTCACCATTCCTGCCAACACCGTCACTAGGCAGGTACGTGCTCCCTCTCCTCTGCAGTAGTTTCCTTACCTTTAACAACTAGTTACGTAAGTTGTGATCCTTTAGTTACCAATCAAGTATCAAGCAGCTATCATTGCTGTGGCCATAAGCAAGGCCAATATTCACAAACATCAACCACAGGCCTAACTTAGCACTTCATCGTCCACACAAGCACCATGTTTCGTAAAAAGTGAAGCATGACAGAACAAACCCTGCTGGAGTTAGGGCTCAACGACTACCGTTACACACCTGCGGACGTAGCATACTAACACACAGCGCTGTTGCTGTGTACAGTGAGGTTTAATTCAGGCGCAGAAGGATTACCTCGCTGATCGTCTGTTGGCACTTCAGGTGTGGTCCCACATGGACTTCCTGCCGACGTTCCTGGAGCTGGCGGGCATACCACTGCCTAGCGACCGGCCTCTGGACGGCATGCCTCTGTCTAATGCCCTGGTGAACCCTGACCTCCATGTAGCACGGTATGTGTTGGGTCCTTAATGGCTGGCCATTGTAGTGTTGTATACAGTATACTGAGTCCTTGATGGCTGGCCATCGTAGCACAGTGTATGCCGGATCCTTGCTGGTTGACCACTAGGGTTTCCAATCCCAGTACTAAATGGAGATTCCGTAATTCCGGGATTTTGAAAGAAAAACCCAGAAATTTCCGGACTTCCAGTAAATTTTAGAAATTTGTCATATTTTACTTTACAAAGGAAACTATGGTCTATACTGACACATGTGCAGCCATGAATGTCAAACTTTTTTTGGTTCTGATGTATTATCGACGTAACACCAGTTTATGTTGAGTCTCTCTTTAAATCTAATATAAAATTATGTATTATCAACTTGTAACATTCATGGCGACTGGCAGCAGCAATATCTTTGACCGGCTTGCTCTGTTCAGTTCTTGATTGTTCGTGCTGCCTTTCCCTAGGAGTGGAGAGATATCTAACAGTTTGCAAGCAAGTACATACTCATAAAACAAATTTATATATACTCCTAATTAATGATCTATGCTCCACCGCTTTACTTCTCTGATTACATTGATAACTCAATACAGGAGATTAAGCGAGTGTCGAGGCAATGATAAGGTTGGACGCGCCACATGCAAGAAGGCGCATATTTTGCTGTTGTTTTCTCCGTGAAAGTTTTGGTTAGTAAACATCCATCATTCTACAATCGCCTCTTTAGAGTCAGACAATTAAATTAGTCAGTATTTGATGCATACGCTTAAGTTTGTGGAAATGCATAGTCGCATATTCTGCCATACACAATAAGTTCATACCTCAAAGTAGCAAAATATTTATTGTACAGGAAACTGAAAGAACAAATATTGTTCTCCTACTCGCTTGACTTGAGTGAATGTGTCAACTTTTGAGCCTCGTATAGGAAGAGAACTTTTGTCCTTGGTTCATCTGCGGGTCTATGCAGGGTCCGGTAATCGAGTCAATGCAATGCACCACAGTTCAAAATTGGAGAAACACCTGCCCAATTGAAAACATCATTTATTGTTTTGAATAATTTAGAATCCGAGTTATACCTTCCGGTGATAGCCTATCAAATTTTCGCAAGAATTCAATTGATCAACTTTGAGTGTCACACCTGATGATCAGACAGACAGCGAACCACGCGTCGTGGGCAACAAAATTTCTGTAGCTGCCTCTCATCGTATTCTACAATACTGTATTTTGCATTAGTATAATCATTTCTGATTATGCTCATCGTTTTCTACAATACTGTATTTTGCATTAGTATCATCATTTCTGATTATGCTCATCGTATTCTACAATACTGTATTTTACATTAGTATCATCATTTCTGATTATACTCATCGTATTCTACAATACTGTATTTTGCATTAGTATCATCATTTCTGATTATGCTAGAGCGTGTGCAAAAGTATAATTGCAAAACTAAAGCTTAAGATAGCAACGATATGCAAAAGGCCTGTCCACTAATAATTGAGTGTTTGATAATTTTGTTACCTGCGAACGAAGTGAGAGAAGTGATATTATCTTCGCCTTGCACTGCACGTATCCACATTTGTATAATTTGTACGTATGTCTTTGCGCCCGAAAACTCCCAGGAAGAATAATTGAGCTATCTTCACGATCTCGTACAGGCAGTCAGGTCACCTAGATATGAAAAATACAAAAACTGCTGATCATACTGCAGCACAAACAAGTGCGTGTGGGTGTCCCAGTTGAGGGTGCAGTCAAGGCAACAAGTTGAGTTTACCTTATAATTTTACCTCAGCATTTTCAGATCCCATCAGGGGGGATGGTTCTACGACACGAGGCGTTCCAGTTTAAATTCTAGATATTATTTTCCACAATACTAATGTTTGATGTTCTTGCTTGCTTGCATGCAGACCAGTGTTCCTGTACCGCGGGGACATACTCATGGCCGTGAGATACGGACCCTTCAAGATGCATCTGTGGACTTGGAGTACCCCACTCAATGAGCTGGATGAGGTACGGATGTCTATATGGTTACAATACGAGTTAGCGGGCAAAGCCCCGGACGGGCTTCGGTCAACAAGGCTTGTTTTCATTCACCGCCTCTAAATTTAAATTTCTATTGATACGTTCTAAATTATCATCCCTCTACTTATCACCAATCAGGATGCAAAAACGACGAAAAACGGTCGTCCAAAACGGGTGTTGCAAGTAGCAATATTCTGCATATTAATACGCATGATAATGTGTCTCGCTTCCAGTAATTAGTTAAATAACATGAAAGCATTTGATTTGAAAATTTATTCGCTATCTTGGATAATTCACAGTCTGAATCTGATCAAACTGGAACTTACAAGCATCTCATCCTTCTCAGTTCCTGCTCGTCTTGGCAGGAGTTGGAATTCCACATGTTTGAAATTAAATCTGTATGTACGACGAGTAGGAGAATATGTTTTGCCTTTAAACGTAGATTATTGCTCGGGTCTCTGCTGGTAAAAACTAAAGAGTGATCACGACAGTTGCGAATCGGGTGGCAGCAGCACCGGTCAGCGCTATCGTCTCTCACGACGATTTGTGTGCGTGTTTGTGACTTTTGTGTACGCAGATCGTGTGCGCGTGAGCGGCGTTCAAGGTGGCGCCCCACGCTGCTCGCTGTATCGCTGATTAAGTTGGGTTAGGTTAGGTAAGGTTAGGTAACGTTAGGAAATGTTAGGAAACGTTAGGTAACTTTAGATAACGTTAGGTAAGGTTAGGTAAGGTTAGAAAGGTTAGATTGGGTTAGGATGGGTTAGGTTAGGGTAGGTTGGGTTAGGTAAGGTTAGGTTGGGTTAGAAGGTTAGGTAAGGAGGTTAGGTTAGGTTAGGTAAGGGTAGGTTAGGTTAGGCTAGGTTAGGTTTGCCTAGGTAGTGTTTATTTTAGTGATGGCGCGCAGGAAAGCTTACGTGAACGCAAAATCGTCGTGAGAGACGATAGTGCCATGGGTCACGTAATCCGAACGTCCCTCTAAACTCACGAACTTGCTGGCATGTGACCCGTAGATATCTGTCTTATGTGATTTGTCTACATTACAGTAGCTGTGACTCGTGCAGAAGCAGATGGGTATGTTATCGCAGGCTTGTTAAAAAAAAAGAAAGAAAACACGATCAGATTGCTATCAGTGCTGCAGATGAATGGTATACGATATATTATCTTATTAGCAAGATGCATTATAGCCTTTGAGAGGAATCTTTCGTAGGCATATGCATTTTTTTCCCAATTAGCATCTGTACAGAACAGCCAGTTACCTCATTTTATAAATTTCTATCTCTTCTTTACTCTCATTTTTTATTCATTCAAAAAGACCCATTTAAAAAGCTCTATGTTCAACAATGAGAAACCCGCGCCAGGATTGTAATGCCATTTATACTGGTCTGTATCCAAGATACGTGGCACTATATCTGTCCGAGCTGAATCTGTGCTTTTGTCAGCGGATGTCATTTGATGGAGCTTGTTACCTATACCAAGATGGGAAAGCGAAGAAACACCGACAGCGGTACGACATCCTCTGCCATCTCTCCTACTGCCGTATTCAAGACGGCCAAATGCACTCTCGGAAGTTTGCTGCGGGATCCGAGCACCACGAAAATTTTCTTCGAGAAGCGGTGCCAGGCGGTGTCTCTTCTTCTCTTCTTCTGCAGCTCGTCGTGGATGCACGTTTGGACGGAGACGCCGCCGAGATGCTTTGGCCAGATTTTTCCAAGGATAATTTGTTCGTACAACTGTTACGCAAAGGCAGCGACGTTAGAAAATTGAAGGACAGTTCGATACCGCCCGTCGTCGACCCCGTGTGGAACTCAACATTGATCCAGGAAACGCTTGCGAAGCAAAGGATTGGGCAGCACACCAACGACTACAACCTAATCACTTACGCGGCCAAAAACCTGAAAATGTGCTTTGACAACAATTTGAGGCTCCATTTTGTTTCGCGACAGCGGCACGCAATAAGAAGCTGGCTCCGAGGAGATGGTCGCAGGAGGAAGACAAGAAGTGTGTATGTAGGCGATCCAGTGCATGATAAATGATGGGAATACAGGGGCGGTTTGTCGTCAGACGAATTTGTCTCTCTCCAGGAGAAGGCAGAAGAATTATTGGTCTCTCTGCACCGGGAAGCTTTGTTTTTTGGCGTCGCAACGCCACCGTCGCTGCTTTCCCGTTTCTTGTCACTTGTGCCATCCATGAGAAGATTCTAAAGAACTATAATTTCTTGAAGAAACAATACCCCGAAAATAAAAAGATTCGTAAAATTGCAATGGTCCGGGAGCACAAACGGGACGTTTGACAACAGTACCATCGAAGGAATCTGCAGAGATTTGGAGTTCAAGAAAAATCCGGTCACGACAAATTTCGCGTATGACGTTGACGAAAAATACAAACTTTGACAACACGGCTGGCACCACGTTTTTGACTTTAAAAATGTGCAGCAATTGAAACAGGAATGGAACGTTCACTGGAAAAACGGCGTGAATAAAACTGGGAATAATTGAAGTGATTACTCTTGCTTCACTGAACGACGAGGCTGAACCCTTTAGCGGGCGCCAGCAACTATCACATACAGGACGTAGAGGAGAGAATTGCTTGATCCACTCTTCAGGGTTAAACCGTTGACGCATATACGTCAAAGACACGGACTGGTCTCGTGCTCGAGTAGCCCGGAGAATAGTGAAGAGACATCTTTTGGCCCTTTTTTCTACGAGGTCGAGCGGCCACAACCCCCAAAATTTCTTGGCGATGTTAGCGGCGGCGTTGTAGTCTCGATCGAGGTAACACCCCCAATGGGGCAAGCGAGGAGGCCATCCGCTGATTCAGAGCCGGAGGAGATTCGCCATAACTATATAAGCTTTGAAAAACGACTTTGGTGTCGCGCATCGCCTGACGTTTCCGTTCTACACTCGAGTACGTTGTCGTTGTGTCGTCCCGGTGGCAGCTCTGTTTCTTCCTCTTCTTCTTCATCATTATCACCTTCCCGTCGACGACGGAGAAGTCGTTTTCGATCAGATTCAACGGTTGACAACAGCGGTGGCACACCTGGGAAGTGTAATTTTCGTTGACGGTCGAAAATTTCAATGTCATCGACAGCGGATTTTTCAGACTGTTGGTAGCACGTTCCTGGAGCGCCTTTTTGAACAACCCGAAGGGACTCGAAAAGTGCTCACCTCGGCCTGTTCTTGCAAATGTAGCGTCTCCGAACGCCACGAGACACTCGCCAGGGCTGTCTTCATATCTGTCACCATCCATCAATTTATTAACAAAACTGGAGATACAACGTGGCTTTCTTGAATAAACTTTCACTTTCCACTTACGCCACTTTTTCTTTACTTTTTCGGCCCAGAGGGACTGGAAATTTTCAAATAGCTCACGGACGTAAGCTTCATGGACATTTTTGTTCACCACAGGCGACGAAATGCCCTCCAGAGCCTTTTTATACTCCATGTTGTTCGTTTTTGCTTCTTGTCATCCACGATTCTGCATAGAACTGCTTGGCACTCATGCGCAATTTTCTTGTGATTTTATGAACCCAGGTATCGTAGTCTGCGCACGATAGAATATTGACGCGCCCAGGGTCAATTCCAATTACGCCGTAAAGGCCAGGCACAGAAGGCGACGGTGTAGCTGAAGCCGTTTCTTGTTGAAGGTGTTGCCCAGTTTCTCTGTTTACAGCATTTTTCGATATTTTGAGCTTTTTATTTGAGGGGTCACTCAAAGCTTCGTTAGGGCGACTCTCCTCCGTCTCTAATTCAGCGGATGGCCTCCTCGCTTGCCCCATTGGCGAGTGTTTCCTCCATCGAGATTACAACGCCGCCGCTAACATCGCCAAGAAATTTTTGGGTTTGTGGCCGCTCGACCTCTTAAGACCGCTGCAGACGATAGTCTTATGTCCTGTGTTTTCGCTTCACTGAATATTAAATAGATTCAGCTTACGGGGCCTGTGGACCAACGAGTAGTGCCTTACGTTGTCACCAATGCAATAGAGTTCCCGTATCGCTTCAGCTAGCCTTAATAATGCTATAAGCTCTGGTCTAGCGCCTCATAACGCGCAACTTGGGGAATAGTGTAGATGAGCCTTGGTGCCTCCTGACGCGCAATTTGGGGAATAGTGTAGATGAGCCTTGGTGCCTCATGATGCGCAACTTTGGAATAATGTAGATGAGCCTTGGTGTCTCATGGCGCGCCACTTGGGGAATAGTGTAGATGAGCCTTGGTGCCTCATGACGCGCAAAATAGGAAGTAGTGTAGACGAGGTACAGCGCTTGATGACAAGCAACGTTGGGAATAGTGTAGGCGAAGCCTAGTGCCTCTTGACGCTCAACATGAGGAGCATTGTAGACGAGGTATTCATGTAAAAGACGCTGCAGCTACAAGTTTATGGCCTCATCAGGTGATGTAGTTCCACAGAACAGTAGCCTTGTAAGACTAGTCCTTTCTACTGAGACGCTTGCAATGTCCAAGCAGGCCACTTACTGCAGAGTAGCTCACTTTAGCTGTCACGTATCCAAATTTAGAATTTGTTTGGCAGTCCATTGAGCCTTCCTGCCTTTCCAATAATACTAGAGCAGGGCAACAAGCTGTTAGAAAAAGTTCCAATTGTTATGTCCCAACTGTGTAAGGACTGCAAACAAAGTTATTCTAATGACGAGACACCGTTAAGCCCGATGCAGACGATTGTCTTTAGTCCTGTGTTTTCACTTCACTGCGTTCGAATGCGTTGCTCTGTGTGTGTAAACAATAAAAAAGAGCACTGCTTTCACAGATGAAAGTCACTAAAAAATTGAAAAGACAGAAGACACTGCACTAGGGACAAGAGCTACGCTAGAGAATACGACGGTAAACATTTTATCGAAAAATTTGGTAGAGACCCAGTCATGTTTGAAAGGACAGTACGAAATATTCGAACGCAGTGAAGTGAAAACATAGAACAAGAGACTTTCGTCTGCAGCGGGCCTTAGAAAAAAGGGGGTCAAACGATGTCTCTTCACTTTTTTCCGGTAAGTTTTCATTCCTGTCGAGCAATAATACTCCAGTCCGCTTATGCTTTCCTATGCTGGATTTCTTCTTGGCAGTTGAAACTTTACCCTGAGCCGAGGCGAAAACATTTTCCATTCTTAGTGCTGCCAAATTTTGATCCTAGTGAGGTCACTGATGGTATCCAGGATGCAGTAGGAACTGCACATTTCCGCTGAACGCATTTGATTGAACTATATATATATATATATATTGTGCTGCTTGACTTTCGTGTACTGAAGGATAAAATTTCGCTTGCAATTACAAGAGGGAAATTTTGCTCCCCTGACTCATGATGGCACAACTTTCATTAACTTAGCAGAAGATCAAGCCTTCAGGTAAGAGGCATACTTTGCAGCAAAACCAGTACCACAATCATAAAAAAAATAAAATAAATAGAAAGGATTACCACAAAATCATTGTCATCATTTTGAAGATATGATACTCTTTGTTATAATACTCAGTTTGGTTGCTGGTGTCTCTGTATCAGCGTGAAAAATTAGATAGGTTAACATTTATCTGCTGATCGGCAAGGTGCGTAGTTCTCCGTTTTTTTTATCTAAATTCTGAAAGTTACTGCCGTACTTCCAAATGGTAGTTTGGATAGTAAATTGAGCCTGCTTCCCTCTGCGAATATAATATATATATATATATACAGTATATAGAGCTTGTTTCTTTGAACTCAGGATGCGCATATGGAGTAGAAGGTCTACGAAGCAAACTTGAAAAATATTTCTGAGAATAGACACAGGAAGAAGAGTGCCTGAAGACAACGTTGTTTTAACGAATTAAATATTTTTTGTCAGTATTCAATGACGGCAATGGTCGATAGTTCATTTCAAATAAGCTTAGGAGAAATTCAAAGGAAAGTGAAGAATGTAAGCTGGAAAATACGTTAATTATATGGTTACTAGTGAACCCGTGCGTCAAAAAATTCACACAATAATCGATATATTTGCTCTCTTTTCTGACTGTTTCCAAATTTTCGCGCTCGCGTTTATTAGCAACTCTATTCCCTTCTCTAATCTTTCTGCTTCAAGTATTTCTTGTCGCTGTGTCGCTTCATTGGTAGCACGTCTTCGTTCTAGAGACTGTCGTAGTCTCGTTCTTCTTTTACGTTCCCTATCCTCTTTCTTAATACGTGCGACTTCCAAAGTAAGTTCTTGAGTAAACTACTGCAATAAACATGAATGCCACTCCAGTCGGCTTCTATATAATTCGAGTGCACCGTATCTTTGATAACGCCTTCCATACTGAAATATCTGCTTCACTGAAGTGCTGAAATTTTGGCCTCTGATACGAAATCTGCTTTCTGAAGGCCGTTGCAAACGATAGTCTTATGGCCTTAAAAAAAGTCTCGACTGCTGCCTTGCCTCAGAATTGCAAAGTTCGACCACGCACACGAGACAGCCGAACGTATCAGCTGATCCTGATGCATATTCACAAATAAATTAAAAAATCGATAAGTAAAGTGCATCATGAGTAATATAATTAATAAAACCAAAACAAAAATAACAGTGTATTGAACTCACTATTGCATAGGCGCAATTGCATATTATATAAGAAAATATTCAATCATAGAGAATGGCAAATCACGTAATCTGTGCAGTTGCCAAGTATCGCCACACAAGTTGTAAGACGGTGACTCAAATAAATTCTCTATACCTCGGTAAAAAAAAAGTTTATATTCTAATTAAAATGCTGTTGCCATCACAACAATTATTCTTGTATGTATTTTGAAGTGATCGTGTGCGTGAAACTCTTAATATCAGCAAAAATACACGTATATGATCAAAATAATTTTGCTTTTGTTTTAGCAGAGCCTTGTACGATGGCCATCGCCGATTATGCGATGGCGATTGTGTGTAGACCATGGATATAGAAAAACTACGATGGAACATCGCTGAAATCCATCGGCGATAGCGATGGTCCGATGGAAATCGTATAAAACAATGGGCGATTTAAATTTTCTCCATCGGCGATGGTGTTATGAGAAAGAAATGGTCCGATGAAATGGCTGAACATACCATCGGCGATGGCATACGATGGGCATCGTCATCGGTTGTACTTCTGATGCCGTTGAAATAATGAATAAGGCTAAAACTACAGAAAAATAGCCTTACGAGTTTGAAACATTCATTTTTTTAGTAACATTAAAGCAAAAAGGGGGTTACAAAGTTTATTTTAATACATTTCCCAGATCTAACAATGACGATTAATAACCTGAGCCTTACATTTCACACCTGTTATCAGCTACGAATAGTATTACTGGTTTGAAAATCGCACACAGGCCGAGGTTGTAAGGGATGCTACTTTATTCGATGTTTGTGGTCTGAGATGTTTGCATTTGTAAAATATATTAATGGCTTAATGCGATGGTCCATAACCGATTGTGATGCCCTACGATGGCCATCGCCGACGGTTATTTCATCGTAGGTCATCGCCGATGGCAATTGGCGATTTTTGGTTCCGATGCCGATGGAGCGATGGTATTGCCATCGATTTTGCCATCGTAACATCGTAACGTAATCGGAGAAGCCGACCTCTGGTTTTTAGATACGATCAACCCGAAGACTCACGTTCCTTCGACATAAGGAGAACCTGCTGGATCGGTGTCCTGTGATCGATGCCTCTCGAAGTCACTGTCATATGTCCCGAGTTTTTTTTCATATGCAGCGAAAACACAGGACGTCCTGCCGAAAGGACTTTCGTCTGCAGCAGGCCTGAGAGAAAGACAGTGAGCTAGAAGAATTAAATGCCTACTGCCCTTGAAATAATTGTCTATTGTCCGTCGTGAGTGCTCCGTTGACCATCTGCCGAATTTATGCGTCGTGACCTGAGAGAAAAAAGTTATAGAATCAGACTCCGGAAGCTGCATATAGATATTGTTCCGATTTCAAGAAGTGTTTCAAGAAAGAAGTGCACTCAGATAAAGGGTTTCGTCGTCTTCTACAACCTGGTCATCGATCTCTATGAAAACGTAACTCAATTACAAAATCTACCACCTGGCCTTTTTTTTTCGCCTATTTCCTTAAGAGCGGACACAAAATAAATAAATAAATAAATACACGAAACGTTTTATTATATAAAGATGATTTAATGGTAGTCAAGAAAGAACTTGGTAGGGGACGGATAGATCAACAAAGCAACCAAACAACCATAAAACGAATTGTGTATATGTTTGTGTAAGTAGATCGATAGATAAGGAAAACAAATTGAATAGCGAGGTCAAATATATCATGTTATTGAACTAGGGCTAATTTCATTAAATAAATATACCGTAAGTGTCGATAAATTTTATTAAAAACTTAAGGTTTCGGGAAATTAGTTCCCATCATCAGAAGTTATAAACTACATAGGTCTCCCGTGTCAACACATGTCCGAACTTAGTTCATTTAAAACAAAAAAAAAAATTTCAGGCACCCTTTGAAGTTTATAACTTCTGATGATGGAAATTAATTTCCCGAAACGTTAAGTACGGCATATATATATATTATACATGACCACTTCCATCGCGATCATCTAATTCAACAAAATTTACCTTGCTTGTCTAAAACTTGATCGTTGAGGTGAACTGAAAGTTTAGGTTTGAAGTTGTTAATAAGGTGAATTTAAGTGGACTGGATGGTCTGGACTTATGTAAGCGAGGGGAAGATACCGGTGAGTTTTTCTTTCATCTGCTGAGCTGAACAGAGGTCACCGAGAAAGAGTGTCTCGGTGGCCTCGGCCGAACAGAAACTGTCGAGCTTTTGGTTGAGGCTACACCAATAGCTCATGTCTATCGATTAGTAACGAGCGTCATAGACGTCACTAAAAGAACAATCGCATTTGAATAATTCAAACGTCAATGTGCTGAACTTTAGTGTGACGATGAACAAATCCTGCTCAGGGCATCGACTACTGCCCCGGTCAGAGGATCGACAATGTCACCACAGAGACGCAGGTGAACCACACCGCCAACCCCCTGCTGTACGACGTGGTGGCTGACCCGTCCGAACGGTACCAGATAGCCAACACCTCCACTGTCTACACGACAGTCGTGCCGCAGGTAATACTATTTGCTTAATTATGATATATGGTGTAGAGCTAAAGCGGTGCCGGTCTCTTTATTTTAAACGAAAACAACAGAGAACATCCCTGTGCAGCGACAGTATGTTGCCATGGGCAAATTTTTACAAATTTAGCATGAGAGCATAAGCATTTGACAGCGCATACTATAATTAGCGTAAATTAAATCTACGTCTTGTCATATGAAATTGCATTATATTATTCCAAGTATGAGGAGTGCCGAACAGAGCTGAGCGCCAAGCCGTTTACCGTTAATGAACGTAAGTAACATCACCGTTAGCGATTTAAAATATAAGTTAAATTTGAAAATAATTACAGGACGCATGTCTATACCTTTGTTGCTTATCATTTGTGTTAACTCACGTCCGTTAACCCCAAAAATAAATGACCAAAAGAGAAAAACGTTTGAAAGTTTATACGCGCATTATCAAGTCGGTCAGTCTTGCAGTCAGTTCGCCTCACAGTTCATTTACTACAAATAGTTATGTCAGCTCTAAATGAACACCGTTTCGCCCAATCTTAGCCAATCAGTGACCGTCGTGACATCATTTCAGCCAATCAGCAACCGCCGTGACTGCCACCAATTGCAGCCAATGGGCGACTGCCGCATCACTATGCTGGTGTAAACAAATGAGGCCTCGAGCGGCGGCTCCTTGTACTGCAGTATACCAGAAAGACTTTCCCGCCAATTGTTTATCATTAATTACCTCAAATTTGAACTACCCATACTGGCCACACACTTAATTGCATAACTAAAGGAAAATAATAGACTACGGACTTGATGCAATGTACTGCATCTTGATTTTCAGCGCCATAAAGAGATCTGAGAAAATCATCTGAAAATGTTTACCTAAGTTGAAGGAAATGCTTTGCGCGGAATAGAATGATGTGCATGAGCTTAAAAACACTAAATTAGACGGTTTTCGTTCACCAAGAAAACTTTGCATTACAACAAGTTCTAAAGTAGAATGTTATAGCCTACACACATGAAAAGCACAATAAACTTCAACTGAACAATTTTACCAACGTTTATGTAATAAACAATCGCGACACACACTTAACCTCTCGCACACACGACGCCATATTGGAAATTACCGTAAATTCCTCTGTCTTGGACTATACCCAGGATGCCCCGCTGCAAAACTAGTGACGCTATTGGCTGATACATTTTTGTGTGACGCCACTATGCTGCCTGCAGGTGCTGCAGGCTCTTTTGCTTGACATAACTGTCTGCATTAAATGAACTGTGGTTCGCCGTAACTTTCATGAAGGAAGTGTCGCTCTTCTCTGAGTCCGGTACGCATGAGAGTGAGGAATGTTAAATATATCTGACATTTTTCGTTACTGAAGACTTCACGCAAATAACTGCTTACTCAATATATCGAATTGCTGTTCAGTATTGCCGAAAATGCACCTTTGACTTATGTATGAATGTTAACAGACGTGTTGCACACTATAATAATAGAATATCTATCTACTGCATGGAATGACGCAAGAAATATAAAAAGAATAAAGTAAATCATGCGTAGATGGTTTTTTCATTTTTTATTTCTGCCCCTTTTTAGTAATTTTAGCTCATAACTTTAAAATCATTTCTACTATAAATTTAAAATATGTATATATATTTTGGTACTCTGGAGCTACAAAAAGGACAAAACAAAAAGATAATTTTACAGTTTTGGTGTATTTGATATGTACGTGTTTTAGGCAGCTTAGAGTCACAATTGATATTTTTTGTGTAAAAATAATTACCGTTAACAGATCAATGTTAACTTCCGGTCCATACTTAAGGGACCAAATGACGAACTACGGTATTATCGAAGTTTATTTCTAGATGTGAGTGGATTAACGACTAAACGATATGAACTTTTCAACTAACGATGCTCGCCACCGGTGCCAACTGTACATTAGTTTTGTGCTCGTGTTACAGCTGCTACAGCTGGTGCAGCAGCACCAGGAGGGGCTGACACCTGCTGAGCCACAGCTCAACTGGTGCGACCGAGCTGTTATGGTGAGTTATTAATCACTCTAGACTCTTCACTCTCGTATCGACTTTACAGTAGTAGGCTCACACATAGGCCTATTTAGACATCACGAAATTAGCCATGCAGAATGAACGGTAATGATGAGAAAGTATAGTAAACAAAGAAAAGGGGAAAAGGACAATTAGTTATACCTGTCTAGTCAGCGAATAGTAACTATATATTGAATTTTGTCTCTCTATTCAATATGTACTCTGGTTACTCTTTTGCTGACCTATCTTTTCCTTTTCTTGTGTATTCAGCGATTTCTACTTTTCGGCTATCAGTCGAACAGTGGGGCCTAATTTTACCAATTATTCATTTTATACTTTCCTGCTAGACAGACATGGACTGAAACTAATACACAGTGTCTGTAGGTAGCTATCTTGTCAGAGTACTGAAGCGTTAACATTGTTAGGTGCAGTGCAGCACCTGGTGGTGGCAACGGAAACTGGTGACTCTTGTCGCGTGGGGGCGGCAAAAGTCAATGGGTAAACGAAAGATTGTGTTTAATTAAAGTCTGCATATCACATTCATTTTACACACACATCGCCAGTAGAATAAGATCCCACACAACTCTGGCATTAGCGAGCCTCAAAATTGATGGTGTTCTTGTTTGTGTGCCACAGCATTGGGCGCCTCCTGGATGTGAAGAACTGAACAAGTGCCTGCCTGTGCCTGCCTCGGATCCCCAGCGCTGCGAGTGGAACCACTGACGGGTCAAGTGCTGAGTTTGGGCAACTGACCTTTTACTGGGTGCCTGACTAACGCTTTCATATGGATAGATTGGATTACATATCTGGCAGCACAAGGACCAGCTGGCCCATTCACAAATAGAAGACAAAACTCTCGCTCCGGCCCTTCAGGCGCAGTAGTTGTTCTATCAAAATTATAAAAATCTGATAATTGTGTACGAGAAAGTCTAAGCCAAGAGTATGTTTGAGCAAATGTGGTTAGTTGCAGCAGCTCCGTGGGCTTCTGAGGCGTGAAGTTGGATGGGATACGAGAGATAATAGAATAATGCTGCCTCTAGAGAACTCATTCATTAGTTGGTGCGTTCTGGAGGAAGAGTTCGGAGTTGTGGAGGGTGTTGCTCACATTATTTGCCTAAACGTTTTCTAAGTGTATTTTCTGCTTCTGCCCCAATAATTTCCGAGGACAGTATATGCCAAATGTTCACTAGGAAGTACGGAGAAAACTATTAACTATTGATATTGATGCTTGAGTTCTGTCCGTTGTTCTAGAAGAGATTATCAACGTCGCTGTCGATGAGTCTCGTCGTACGAATATTCCTGAAGCCATTCAAGCACTTGAATGTTAGTTACACACTGAATCATCTATGTATGTTCGAGAGAGACGAGTCCAAGCTCCTGGAGGCGATGCTCGTACGGCTCGTTACGAAGTTGGGGCAGAAACTTCGTTGACTTCTTTGGATTCTTTTCATTTTAGCAAAATGATTGCGGAATGCAGCTAGTAGATTTGAACAGCAAACTCTAAGTAAAGGCGAACTCGTGTTTTGTAAGCTGATGGAAAATATCCTCGGATTTGTTACAGGAAATTCTGGTAATGAGTCTCAAGATTTGCATTTGCCAAATGTATACTCTTGTCTACTGCATGGCTGACCGCATTTTAGTTCGTTTGTGGTAATTATTTTCAGCTTCCGTTGCTGAGTGATGGATGCTAGTTCCGTGCCGCTTATTTCCTGTCGGGCTGGAACGTTCATTGGTCCGCTGTACTTTAGCGGCCACTTGTCGACATTGAAGCTCATCTGCCCTGCTGAGGTCAGGGCGGTCGAGGTCTTGCCGCTCTGTTGTATCGCTGCTCTATTCGTTCCTGTGGCAGCATTTAGTGTCATCCGCAAATTTACGGATTTTACTGCCATACCATACTGTATGTAGTAGGGTGCCCATACTGTATGTAGTAGGGTGCCCATACTGTATGTAGTAGGGTGCCCATACTGTATGTAGTAGGGTGCCCATACTGTATGTAGTAGGGTGCCCATACTGTATGTAGTGTGGTGCCCGGTAGAAGGCTAAGTTCTCTCAGACGTATCTATTTTGTCCTCCGTTTCCACTTCACAGCGTTTGAATGAGCTGCTCTATAAGTTAAAAGCAAAGCTGCAAAATAGTGTGCACTGCTCTCTGACTCGTTATTCTTCCAAATTTGAAGACACACAAGAAGCTCCACTAGCGGCAGTTACTAATGTAGTGGATATGCTGACTATCATCCTTCGGTAGAGAGGCAGTTGAGACTACACGAAATCACTGAAACATTCAAGTGCTGCTCAGTACGAACACAGAACAAATGACTATGATCTGCGACTGGCTTTGAAGGATGGTTTTCAGTGAACTATGTGAAAACTCTAGAATAATAGCAATAAATCTAGAGCAGAAATCTTATTAATACAACTAGCAGAGAACTTACTGCTACTAGCATGAGAGCCGCAGACGAGAGTGCACTGACAGGATCAACAGAAGCGAACTAGTCGATGGTTGCTTCATACCATATAAAGTAACTACGGTAGCTATTGAGTGGTGACAGCGCGATACGTAAAAAAAAAAACATTCTCGATGTCAAATCAACTAGATATGAACGCACTGTTGATGTGGGGGCTTCTAGAAATTAGCTCAATGCCAATATTTATCAAAGCAGTTGAATCTTCGGTCGTAATTTACAATTATATCCAACTAGCACCCTTTTATAATCTGAAATTTTCCTTATGTAAATGTAACATTTTTGTTGACCTTAAGCATCGTTGCTGTGAAGTCCTTTTTTTGGTGAAAAAATGCTGTTCTATCGTTTTATTTGTTCCTTTTATTATACCATTATTGTTACTTTTATAATTATGCGCATGGATACATTGCTGTATTATTTACATGAGTCTGGGCCAAGTAATCGCACACAAACAGCGTGCACGAGGTGTCTTCGGTTCCCTAGCTTCTATCGAGATAATCTCATCGGTCTCAAACGTAGTCGGTTTATGATTTATGTCTGGAATTCGAATAGAAACTAACACTTTGATTTGAAATTAACATTAAACGAATTACATAATTTGGACGGATATGGGCGTGAAGTTCACCTGAAGATGCTTGATAGCGGAATATTGTAACCTCTTCACACCCGCACTCACATTTCCGTTAGTGTCCGTGCAGTTCTTGGAAGACCAATAAAAAAGGCGATGAGCTTAGGCCGAAAATAAATATGATGATATTTTCATGAACGTTACTTCACACCTCATATCAAGGGCTACTGTACTATGCAAAATTGTTCAACTTCGAAACGTCAATAGGAAACTTTCCATGTAATTTCTTCACTTTCTTTGGCTGCCATGGTTACCGACGACCTTGTTGCCATGGCAACGAGCGGTTGCGGGACGCGTTGCCATGGCAACGAGCGGTTGCGGGGACGCGCTGCCATTACTGACGTCTGCACTTGTTCATGGCAGGCAGTGGCAGGCAGTGGCAGCCAGCGCGAGTGTTACTGCAAATAATAAGCAAAGCAACTGATTGAAGTGCATTTTAACTACACACGATATTATATCGATTATGAACAAGGTTATAACTCATAACATTTTATTGTAAAAGTTAATACGGAATACGAAAATTCTGACAANCTGACAAAGTAATGACATAACACTCATTCAATGTGTTACTGACGCTATTAGATGGTAGAGAGGTAGTAGAACAATTGTTTACATGAAGTACTTCGACTGTAGCAAAATATTGCAGAGTTAGGAAACAACCTGATGTTGGTGTACTCAAATGCATGAAATTATTGGTAGTTTTAAGACAAAGTGAAATTCGTTTTTTCGAATGCCAGATAAACTAACAAACTTCATTGCCATTTGTATTATTATGACACACTGAAATACCACCTCCCTTAAAACAGAGTCACAAACTTAAGCGGATAAACTAAACTGATTGTAATGCAATTTTAAAACATTGCAGAAATTGTTAAATAATCAATGGTCCTATTATTCATACATCGTTGTATTCTAGCAGAGTGGTACGCAATATTTTCATACATTTGTGTACTAATATACATTTAGGTACTACATTTAGCGTCCACCACTACCTGTGTATGAGGTACACTAGGGACATGAAGCGCAATAACTCATACGTATTACTGTCTGTGTTAATTTAAAGACATTGTTATTTATTGTTTGTAAATTAAGACTCGAGGCGCGCATTAAAAAACACTACGACAATGAAATACCAGATCTGATACAAGCGTGTCTTTAAAAGACTTGAATTTATGGTGCATATCCCGTGCATTAGGGATATGTATGTCGTAAAATGCAGCACTTTACATCACTGTCCTTTTATTTATTCTGCATTTACAGGAAGATTCATACAATAATCATACAATAATAATCAATTCATACAATAATAATCCAATAAACGAGTTTCTGCAGCAAATTGTCCGTATATATTGTTAAGCTCTGTCAACACAACCAGTGGTGTGTCTGCAAAAGAATGTACTAAAATGTTAGCCACCAAGTCCATTTACTTAGCGAGTGTCGTCAGTATCAATTATATCAGTAAGAGCACCGTTTTTGTACTGTTGAAACGGACACAGTCACGCGTTTGGCTGCGGAGCTGAGAAAACTCGCTCATGCGACTAATGTGTAAGTGATGCAATACGTACAATACGTTCAACTTCAACATTCATTGAAGAACAAAAGAATGATAGGTCTGCACTTGTTATGACAGCTTTCGTTAGTTTAGTTCTGCAGTGTCATGGAACATAGCAATTTCAACATTTTTTGCACTAAACAACATCAGTGACATCAAGAGCTACACCAGCTTTCACTGTTGCTTTCAATTGGCACTGCAATACAATGGAAGGCAGAAGTTACACTATAGAAGAGCATCAAGTGACCGCACTGGCTGCCCGAGCGGTGGAGCCCGCGCTGCTGGAGGCCCTACGCAGTGCGCAGCTCATCAGTTCTCTGCTGCGCCGTAAACTCAAGCGAACTGACACTAGTGAAATAAACTTAACATCCCAAGAAGCTGGATGCAATTTCTCCAACAGGAAAGTGGCTTGCGACGTTCGGTACGTGGAGAAAGTATACGATGCGCTGCTGCAGGAAATCAGAACCTCCAATTCCTTCCTGACCTTAAGAAAGGCTGTGCACCAGGCCGAAGCAGAGCAGGAGTCCAAGAAGGAATTTATTACCTTGTATCAGGGAAGAAAATGGAAGCAGAAACATATCGAAAGGTCTGACAGGGTTGGTGATTTGCAAGTGCGACTTCACAAGGTAGAAGAGGAAATTAAGTCGAAAAATACTGAAAAAGAATCCAAGTTGGGTGTCATCGAGGAGCAGATCGCAGAGGCGCGGTCGGCCAACCCTCAGTGGGTGCAGTACGAAGAGCAGCTGGTAACGGTGCAATTGCAGAATTTGAAGCTTCGCTTGGCTGAAGAAAACGACGAACTGGAAGACCAACTCATGAAACTCAACAGTGAACTGCCCCTGGAGAACGGGGCCCATGAGGCTGTGATGTACTACCTGGAAACTGCCCATGAGAGACTCAGGACATTGCTGGCGTACTGGCGGGACAGACACGAGACGGAGACGCTCGCCATGGAGGAGCAAATTGCGCTGTGGAGGAAGAATTTGGCCGTCGAGGAAGATACTCTGAGTCGCCTGCACGAGGAGTGCGCCAAGTATCAGGTCTGTGAAGCTCGAAATACGCACTCGCATGTTTTTATGAGGGAGTTTGGAAGTACCAGGACGGGTAGCAAAATAAATAATTAGGGAAAATCTAAAGATCTCTATCATAAAGAGTGAAGCTTCATCATAAACGAGATCAAAAAAGTACAACATAATAAAAAAAGGTTATGTAAGCAGAGGAATTATTTCAGATTCTTTGTACAACTCTACTTCAGACATTAAGCGATCTCAAGTGGCTTATGCCCTCCCTACATATGTTGGTATGTCTCCTTCAAGCTGCAGTGGTGCAGGAACCACTTTACATATTTAAACCAAATGTTTTGTATTCAAGCTGCAGTAAGGCTTTGTACAACTCTACTTCAGACATTAAGCGATCTCAAGTGGCTTATGCCCTCCCTACATATGTTGGTATGTCTCCTTCAAGCTGCAGTGGTGCAGGAACCACTTTATATATTTAAACCAAATGTTTTGTATTCAAGCTGCAGTAAGGCTTCGTACAACTCTACTTCTTGTGTCTTCTGACTTTTTAAAAATAATTTTCAAATGATGGCGTATAGTTATTTTAAGGCTTGGAAGAATATCCGATAAATCCACAACTTGCGTGGCGGCAGGTGGATTGACGACCAGCAAGGGGTGAGTCACAGGAGACTTAAGTGGATCAACTCAGACTTTTCGAAGCTTTTTTATTTGTGGTTCGATTGATCTGAAACTTGCCCAGTGTATGTAATTGTGGAAAAAAACACAATTTGCTTAAACAACTTTTTGATTTAGGCCTTAGTTTTTGAGATAATGGGAAATATATGCATATTTTTTAATCTCAAAAGAATAGAAGTCAATAGGTTTTCATGCTAGAAAGAAGCAAAGACAGTTTCGGAATCTTTGAAACATTCCTAACGAAGATGGAGAGCCGGATTTCCCATTTTCTATTTCGTTTTCTAACGACGGACGATTTTCGGTTGCTAATTGAAATATAGTAAAAAGAAGCAAACTTTTCGGGTTTGAGCTGCGATTAACAAAATATGAGAGCAAAAACGAAAAATTTGGCTCAGAATCTTTTCAAAACTGTCTTTGTTTTTTCTTACCATGAAAAATTATTGACTTCTATTCTTTTTAGGTGGAAAAATTACATTTCACAAGATAGGAAAAAAACGTAAAATAGTGTGGTGAAATATCATATAGCTACTCTACTTTATTGCACTAAGAATGGGATTTGAGTGCTGTATTCATGTTTTATTAGCATTTACAAATAATATGCATGCATCATTTCATGATTTTTGACTCCTTCCCCATTGGCCCCCCGTTGGGACTCCTCTTTGGGGGTCCTATATCTATAAGTATATATGTATATTTCCCATTATCTCAAAAACTAAGGCCTAAATCACCAAAAATTGTGGGATCAAAATGTGTTTCTTTTTCAAAAATACGTATTATGAGCTAATTTCAGAACATTCGGTCCACAATTGATCATTTTGACCCCCTGCACCCTGCCCCTTTGGACCCCTCTTTGGGGGTTCTAGTGCCCTAGCCCCTAGGACACACTTTCACACTACCTAAGGACTCTGTTTTTTTTAGCACAAAAAAATGATAATTTCGACCAAAATCGTGGGTTGATCCCCTTAATTGAGCAACAGAAGGTTGGTTAATTCCTCTTGAGGTTATGTCTACCATCCCATTTTAGACAAGAGTTCCTAATCTGTTGCTGCGTCCAGGAACAGGTTACAATGAGCCTTTTACTACATTTTTCTAATTCTGCCATACACAACCGAACCAGCTTAGCGCCCGTGGCTTAATGCACACTTTTTGTGACTTAGGTGACCCGGCAACATTGCTGCACAGGTACACACCAGGAGTCTTCTGGTAGTGCATCAAAATGCCAAGCTTTGGGGGCTGAGAGAATCAGTTATGTTTCCAGAACAAGTAGAAAGACGAGTTTTTTTGCTCCCCAAACTCAGTTCGCGCAGTAGTTCAGACTGAATGCAACCTGGCGCTCTTTTCTTTTTTCCGTTCTTGTGCTTTCCTTTTCTATTCTTTATTACTTTCTTTTCCTCTTATTTATATTTTCTATTTTTGCTCTCATTTTTCACTGACTTAATGTTTGTGCTTCCTGCTTACTCCAGGCGGTGGTGGAGGACCACGCCGCCCAGGTGGCGGCCCGCCAGATGGAGCAGGAGGAGCAGCGACGGCGGTGGCGGGCGGCGGTGTCAATACAAGCTCGGTGGCGGGGCTGGAAAGTTCGTAGATCCATTGCTGCTGCTCAGAAGAAAAAGAACAAGAAAAAATCAAAGAAGTAATAGAGGGCTCATTTGTCGTCCCAGCGTTTTTTTATATGATATTCTTTTTTCTTAAAGTCACCAAGCCACTTATTAGTATATTGGTGCAGGGTACAGAGAGCATAGTGTAACTGAGTAACTTTGTTCCATGTATACGTGCATATAAATAGCATGGAGAAAAGTTGCAGCAGCTATAGAAAAGAGTACATGTTTTTTCATACAATTATACCCTACTGAATCATTGAGAGCTGGCTAGTTTTGTATAGTTTGCATGCTGGAGCAGAGTAAAATAATGCTATTAATCATTAGTTGAAATATGGAATTGCTTACTTATTTCAGCTGCACGTTATACTACTTAGCAGAAGATGGATACATAATAAAAAACTTTCCATAACGAAGCGCTATTTGATAATTAACCGAAGGATGCATATTGTAACCAGCTCATTCTGAATGGAGAGTTCAGTAGAGAATGAGTTTCACAGCAATCTTTCCCTACTCTTGAGTCATGACCGTTCATATGGCCGCAGTTTGTCAGGTCGGTGTACGTTGGGTAATGAAGCTTCGCGCTTGCGTCACAAAAATACAGAGTCCCTCCTCCTCACTACTAATCTGCATTGATGACGTCACTACACCAGAGGTCGTGCCGTGTTGTCCAGTGCTGCGTGAGTACACAAGTGTAGGAATGGTACCTAGAGAGGCAAGTAGTGACGTGGATAAACTTTGCACCTCGGTGGGCTTGGGTTAACGCAGGCCCAAAAAATGGGATATAGGCAGGGTGGCGCGAATATATTCCCGTAGCGGTTACAACCCCATTTGGGCTACCGCAGCACAAAAAAGTTTGGTGTAACACCAGCAAGAAATTAGTGAGCTTACTTTGCATGTGAAGGGTTACAGACTGGGACACTAGTTTGTGCTGTGGGTGACACAGATGCAGTGCAGGTAGTCCTGAGGTTGTGACTGCAATGCGCAGCAGAATTTCAGCAATGAGCAAGTAAGTGAAACGGTGGTTCTTAAATCCGTAGATTTATGGCAACACGTACAATTGATAAGAAGTGCTCATCTACGCTAAGGATGAACACTCCAAGCAGATGCACTTTAAGTAGCAGCACCAGATGCAGTATTGCAATGCATTCCTCAGGAAATACAGAAATAATCAAATGCTGCGCAAATAAGGTAAAATTGTCTGCTTGCCTAGCACACTTGAGTTATAACACGAAATGTAGAACAGGAGCAGCATCATAAGACGTGACTGGATTGTTATGAGTTTCTTTGCATACGTTATGGGCAGTAGAGTGTTTTTAGGCATAACGCTTAGTGTGCACCATTTGTAGGCATACGCAAGACAAAGTAAATGTAATACACTGATCAGTGCAATCATAAACGAGCCAAAAGTAGAGAGGAGACATGACAGTTGAGAAAAAATTTTCAGTGAACTTTATCGTTTGTAAAAACTAAAGGCGTTGCAATGGTAAATCCATCTGCTAGCGAGAACATGCAATCGGCCCTGCCGTCAAGAAAATTACTTGTTTTGCATTCAGCTGTTCCTTTAATCTTGATCAAATTTCCAATTGGGAATTTGTAGGCATTTATCCGATGTTATTAGATACCAGTCACTATTTACTCGCAGGCAGCCGATAAATGCCTATAGGCAGCCGATAAATGCCTATAGGCAGCCGATAAATGCCTATAGGCAGTCGATAAATGCCTATATATTTCCGATTGGGTTTCAGTTTCATTGATCTGGAAGAACATAGGCTTGGGTCCCTGACAAAAAACTATTTCGTTTAGTCTAAAAAATAATAATATTCCCTCAACTTTTTTCACTGCTTTACCTCGCGTCTGCCCCAAGCGGTTTGTACAACTTTTGTAAATCGTCAATGTGAGAGTTTGCGATGCTTCGCAGTAAAGGTTGAGCAGACGTGCGACCGTTCCCTTCTGGCTTATTGTTTGCATGAAAACAAAATATCGCTCAGCCGTTGCACCAGCTTCGTCTGTATGTGTCGCTTTGGAGAAAGCTAAGCTTTTTGAGTTGCCGACCGTCTCACGTGCAATAAGTTGCGGTTACTGCCTGGGAAGTAACCTAAAGTGGCATATGCAACGCCCATGCACGACTGTAGTTCCCGACAAGTTAAGATAATGAGACTGTCACGATCGCAGTGCGCCAACGGAAGACGCCCAGAGGTCATTATGTTGGTATTACCCATTGGCAGTAGCGATACCAAAAACAGTAGTTTAATTAGTTCATAGTGATACAGGAAGCTGGTCAATCAAAAAGGCGCTATACTAACGGTGTAGCGTTGTTTGAATAACATTGTTTGCAGTCCTTACAAAGATGTGACAGAATTGAAACCTTTCTTAACAGCTTGTTGCCCGAACTCTCCCCTGATCCAGTATTACTGGAAAGGCAGGAAGGCTCAATGGACTACCAAACAAATCAAAACTTGGATACTGTGACAGCTAAAGTGAGCTACTCTGCAGTAAGTGCTTGCTCAGATATTGCAAGCGTCTCAGTAGAAAAGGCCGGTCTCCCTAGGCTACTATAATACAGAAACTCTGAGAACACATCGGTGAGAGCCTCACTTATCAAAGGCTGCAGCAGGAGCTGCCAACGGCACCAAAGTCGTCTCTGCAGCAGAGTATTGTCGACAACGTTTCGGCATAAAACTCTGGCCATCTTCAGGTATTAAAACAATGTAGTTGAACATGAACAATTTAGCTAGTTTAGATCTTGTTAAAACATTAAAACGGTTTCCTAACTATTTTAACTGTACAACAAAAATTGGGATCACGAGAAAATATCACAGTCACAAAATGTATAGACATCACAGTTAAGCACTGTACGATAGGCTTTGTAGGTGTCACCTCAGTAACAACCTGGCTCTAGCATCACTTTCTTCGAAGTGAGGAGTCCCCGTCTGTGAGTCCTTTAGCTATATAGGCGGCACCCGCCAAGCAACTTCTAGATCAATACAGTTTAAAAAGATCAAACTTTCATTGTATTTCATATTTATCTACTGATATTGTAGTAAATGTTGCTTTAGCGAGGTTGTTGTTATGGTGACACCGGTGAATATTATTGTACAGAGTTTGATTGGGATACTCATTTAATTTTCACAGTGATATTTGCACATTTTTTTACTTTGATCTCTTGATGCTAATTTTCGTTGTGCATTTAAAATACTTAGGAAACAATTTTAATGTTTTAGCAAGTTTTATACTAGCTGAATTGTCGTTTTGTGTTCACAGATATTCAGAGGTCGGCATCTCCAGTTATGTTACGATTTTACGATGATGTGATGGCAAAATCGATAGTACGATGGCCATCGCCATCGTTCTTACGATGGTAATACCATCGCTCCATCAGCATCGGAACCAAAAATCGCCAAATTTTCTTCAGCGATGACCTACGATGAAATGACCGTCGGCGATGGCCATCGTAGGGCGTCACAATCGGTGATGGACCATCGCATTAACACATTTTAAAAATACAAACTTTTCAAACCACAAACATCGAATAAAAGCAGCACCTCTTATAACCTCGGCTTGTGTACGATTTACAAAACAGAAATACTATTCCTATCTGATAAAAGGGACGAAATGTAAGGTCCATGTTATTAACCGACATCGTTAGATCTGGGAAATGTATTAAAATAAGCGGTCAACTTTCCGAAGAGGACAGTTATCACATTTAGTATTTTTGTTCACATATCTAGGTAAAATAAGGCTTTCTAAAACGTTTTCATGAATAACGTTTTCGCCGCAAATGCTTACTTTTCGAGATATTTAACTTTAAAGCTCCCATTGTATTTCTAAGAGAAAAAAATAGATTCGCCATTAGGACTAGCGCAATAGAGTTTTTGTTCTATGTTTCTCGTGGGATATTAGCAGAACCAGTCCTTGCTTGCCTAACCATAATTAGTAGAGACACGTTGTAGCCGAAAAACTATTTCGATGATTCGTTCTTTATGCCTCGCCACGGCCACAATGGCGTATCTTAAAAATTCTTTCACAAGAAACAATGGCAACTTCAAAGTCAAATACCTCTATAAGTAAGCATTTGCGATGAAAACATTATTCTTGAAAAGTTTTAAAATGCCTCATTCTACCTAAATATTTCAACAAAAACTAACTATTACGTAAAGAATCACCAATACTGGTAATATACATGTATACGAGAGTTTTATGCTATGGCACGCAAGACACAAACCACAACTGCGGTCAGTAGTGACGGCATAATACGCGTTCCAATAATGTGGGCCAGCTGATCGTGTTCCAAAAATGTGCATAAACAGAGCTTCAAAGTTCCCAAAAACGTTACTCGTGAGAAACTTTTTAGAATGTGTTATTCTGCGTTCATATTTTATTAAAATGAGCTCGACATTACACAATCAACTCGCGATTGCACTATTAGTTTAAAGACTTAATAGGACGTGTTTGAACACGCGTACGATCATCGGGCTTCTGTTGATCAGACGTCAGCATGGCTGTAATGGCGAATCTGACAAGGAAACAAGTGGAACTTTAAAGTCGACTATCTCTAACACTAAATATTTTCGGCGAAAACATTATTCGTGAAAAATGTCTTAGAATGCCTTATTTTATCTAAATATGGCAACAAAATTACTAAATGTGATTACTGTCCGCTACAGAAAATTCACCAAATAAACTTTGTAACCCTCTTGTAGGCGCCAATCTACTTGGCATCAACGGCCTGGATTATTTTCTATACCAAGGTCTTGTCAATAAGCTTTAGGATGAGGGTATTGTCGACACAATGACATAGTACCATCTATTTATTCAAGAAGGGCTCGAGAAAAATAGGGTTGCAAACATTGTGTGCTCTGTAGAAAATAAAGTGGAATAGTTAACTTGAATGCAAATACCGTACATGAAATCTATCAAGAATTATCTAATGATGAATTAGCTAGAGACTCGGGAACACTCAGAGATTACGCAGCTATTATATTGTCCTAGGCATCTCTACTGGCGATCCAAGGGAAGGAAAAGGAAGGAACACGTAGTAAGTCGATAGAAACGCGGGACTCCCGTACGAAGGTGGACCAACACACAAGGTAACTGCAAGTCGGGAAAGAGGAGGAAGAACAGCTTAGAATATAGCTAGCAAAGTATTGAATCAGGTAGGAAGCAAAGTGGGCCCGAAAGAGAGACTTCCCAAAGGCCTAGCTAATGTCTAGATCAGCCTACACATTCCCCTAGGTCGCTGTTCCATAACAAAGGATGGGCAAACCTGATTAACCCAACCCTAAGTCTACTTGCCCATCCTGAGGCGTGTTGCAATCAGGCCTTCGGTGTCACCTGTGCTACACCGGCCTCCAATGCGGCACAGGTTGGGTAACTCTGGGTGACACCGACGACAACCCTCCTAAATTTTAGGGCTATGAGCTGGGTAACACTGTCTTTGTTTACAAACATTGACTATGATGCTCGAATATCAGTATTACAAAATGTATGACTGCCATTTATTGCTTGAATTCTAGCATGTGAGCACTTTTGTGTAGTTTTCTTAACGTTATATCCTAAAACACAGCCAAAATAAGACTCCGCCAGAAATGTATATGTTTAAGCTTGCCGAAAATTCCGCAACACATTGTTGGGGCACTGAGATCGCACGTCGCATTCACTGCTACACGTGTAACACTGTGAGGGTAACACCTGCGTTTGATTGCAACACGCCCCTGGGCTCCCAGGGGAGACTGCACAAATCGATCTTTTTAGTAGCTCATTCATTAACTTCCACTAACTTGTACACAGCCCAAAATACGTCACACTAAAGCATATCAGCGCACACCATGGGTTATTCTATAAATAAATGTATCACTTGTAAAGGACGGGGTAGAAGAAGGAAGACGAAATAAACCTTAAGGATGAGAAACTAGAAGAAAGACCGAAAGAAACAGAAAGACATGTGTTTACGACGCATACTGTAATTTTGTGAGGGCTCGGCGGCCGGCAGCTGGTCTATCTGGAAAGAATTCTTCTTCTACAATGTAGGGGTTGAGAACTGCGGTAACACCTCTCTTTGTTTTAATGTTACTAAAGAAAATTAATGTTTCAAACTCGTTAGGCCGTTTTTTTGTAGTTTTAGCCTTATTTCATTATTTCATCGGGATCAGAAGTACAACCGATGACGATGAACATCGTATGCCATCGCCGATGGCATGTTCAGTCATTTCGATGGAGAAATTGACCATCGCCGATTGTTTGATACGATTTCCATCGGAGCATCGGACGGTCGCTATCGCCGATGGATTTTTGCGATGTTCCATCGTAACATAGTAGTTTTTCCAATGGCGATGGCCTACACACCATCGCCATCGTATAATCGGCGATGGCCATCGTGCCAGGCTCTGCAGATATTTTTCAGAGCTAATTGGTACAAGTTTTATGCAGAAACTTTCTACAAAATTTTAATACCCTGATTAGTGCCATTACCAAATTTCATTTCTGAACACCTTTGAGCAACTTGGCAGGTGGCTGCCCTGTACTTATTAGAAAGGTGAAAAGCTGTTTACGCGAACTGTAAACTTAATGCTGATATCCAATATTTACAAGATGGGGCCCCAGCTCACTGTCTAATCGATATCCGAAATTTTCTGAAAAAAAAAAATTCCATGAGCGTGCGGTAGCTGTGGATCACCCTGTTCGTTGTATGGCTCCCTTAGGTCCCCTGACCTCACTCCCTTCTTCTGGAGTTATCTTAAAAACCGAGTGTACACCACTCCCCCACAAAACCGAGTGTACACCACTCCCCCACAAAATCGAGTGTACACCACTCCCCCACAAAACCGAGTGTACACCACTCCCCACAAAACCGAGTGTACACCACTCCCCCACAAAACCGAGTGTACACCACTCCCCACAAAACCGAGTGTACACCACTCCCCACAAAACCGAGTGTACACCACTCCCCACAAAACCGAGTGTACACCACTCCCCCACAAAACCGAGTGTACACCACTCCCCCACAAAACCGAGTGTACACCACTCCCCCACAAAACCGAGTGTACACCACTCCTTCACAAAACCGAGTGTACACCACGCCCCCACAAAACCGAGTGTACACCACTCCTTCACAAAACCGAGTGTACACCACTCCCCCACAAAACCGAGTGTACACCACTCCCCCACAAAACCG
>LQNS02278178.1:2661571-2682988 GCA_001587735.2 Parhyale hawaiensis | reverse complement strand
CAAAACCGAGTGTACACCACGCCCCCACAAAACCGAGTGTATACCACGCCCCCACAAAACCGAGTGTACACCACTCCCCCACAAAACAGAGTGTACACCACTCCCCCACAAAACCGAGTGTACACCACTCCCCCACAAAACCGAGTGTACACCACTCCCCCACAAAACCTGGAAGAATTGCGGGATTGCAATGGCAGAGAAGTGGATATCCTCAGGAATAATCCCCACGTCATCATAAAAGAGGTCGGTGACATGCGCCGGCGATGTGGACTTTGTTTGGATAGAGGAGGTGGCCATGGCGAATCGGTTGCCGCTTAGAGGAAGTTGGAGATTAGCAGCTCTTGGTTATATAATAAAGCATGTTTCTATACCATGTTTGTATCACGTATTGTTAATCATGATGTTGAAGGTGTGATAAATGTTTCCATTACTTTTTTTGACATTCGAAGTGAACCAACAACGTTTCGCACCACAACCTCTGGGCTATGGTTTTCAATCATGTAAGGGTCAAGACAATTAATCTTGGTGTCATTTTAAAGCTCGTAATCTCTGCTCGAACTGACATCTTGATAAAACTACATACGGATTGCATAGTTTGGTCATGTTAGCCTTTTGAATTTGTGTCACTTTTTTAATACTCTTTATAACAAAGACCCATGTGTATATATCTGTTCGGTTAATTTATTTGTTAGTTATATGTTCATTTTCCAACACACTTTGAAAAAATAAATAGGACAAAATTAGGCCAGTTTGCAGATGATGGCACAAGTAGTCGGTAACGTTATATATGAAGGCACTTCATGCATTGCCAATCTTGAAATCAAAGCACTGAAGACATCTGATGCGTGTGAGCGCTCTCATGCATCCTGAAGCTTGGCTTCTTCCTACAGATGATTTGATTGGATAATTTATTCTTCCAACTTGAATTCACTCGTGGATGTACCAGCTTCTCGCTGAGTGAAAAAACTAGACGGATATATTCTTGCGTAACCATGACACGGAGTCGAAATTAATATTATGAGTAACTAGAGTACCCAGCCATAAAAAATTACGGCAATAATTTCTTAATGCAGTTTTTTTATTGTTCTTGGTTACGGTATGGGTTTTATGGCAAAAATTATGCCTCATACCTATAGGCTTGATCTTCTATTAAAGTAACGAATGTTGTGCCGTCAAGAGTCTGCGCGAGCAATATGTCCCTCCTGCGGGTAAACGCCCAGATTTCAGTTTTGCAATTCTTGGAAGTCAAGTAGCACCAAGAAAATATAGTTCAATTAAAAGAATTCTTGCAAAATGCTCAGTACTTGCTGTAATCTGGATACCAGCAGTTAGTTGAATCATGATGATCGAAATGCGGCTGCAATATGAATTAAAAATATTTTGGTCTCTGTCCAGCGTTAAGTTACAACTGCCACGAAGAAATTCAGCCAAAAAATATGCGAAACAGTTTATGCACAACAGGATCAAAAACTCGATCGAAGATATAGCCCAGGAAGCAAATAATGCGACGGGAGGACTCAATAGGACTAAAATAAAACTTAGCCGTGACCGCACGTAGCAAATTTACATCACATCGACGAGTGTGGGACCTCAGGCTTTCGTATGTTGTGTACTAGAACACATCACCGTATTTTTTTTTTATTTATTCCATTCAATCTCCCGCTCAAGACTGGCCAGCTACTTGAGCTGCAAAATACCGTAAAATGTTGTCGCCAAGTACAGAAAATTTGAGCAGTAGGCTAACTGTTACTGTGGTTCTCTCGTGTACAGAATTGGCTATAATGCTTATATTTGTTGGGAAGGAATAAATATGTTCTGTGAAGAGCACTGTGAACTGAATATGAAGTGTAAATAAGGCTTCAGTTAGGAAAAAGTAGGTAAATCAGGTCGCCGAAAGGGAACAAATTCGGCGCTAGTGCTGTGACAGTTTCTACCAGTATGCAGCGCAACTTTCTACAGATAATTACTATATTAGTATATATTATCTTTAATTTATTTGTAGGCTAGAGATGAATTTAGCAATTAAGGATGATTTTGCTGCTTAAATTAGTTAAAATACTCCGAGGCTGTTCAGCCATAGATTCGTCGATGATGACGTCACTTTTTGGTGCTAATTTCTCGTGAGTCCTCCCGTTAAACTCTTTGCTTCCTGATATAGCCTATCATCTGCCACGCTCAAATGAAGAATCACATCTGAAAGCTTGCTTCAGAATACACGAATTCGACTTTCGAGCACATTTCCAGAAACTCTATTTGCCATCATAATTCAGGGCTGAAATTTCATGCTATCTCATCTTGTTATTCAGACGATGAACTTTTTCCCGTCTAAACCAACAGCGTGACGGAGGGAAGGACCAACCAAGAGTGCAAGCATGCAAGGAAGCGAGCAAGCAAATAAGCCAGCAGTCAACAACTGTGTGTTACTGTATAGCGGATTATGCCTGACTGGCTGCTTTCGTAATTACGATTTCTCCATATCAGAGAAAGGAAAAAGAGTTACGCTGCTCAGCAAGTGTGAAGCCGAGAACTCATCCTTTCGCTAAGTTGGCAGTTGTAGTAACGAAAATGTCGCTTTTAAAAAATTTGACCACGAATTCTTCACTGCCATTTTTTGACGGTGACGGTCGGGACCGTTAGTTATGTATTTAACTAGTATACTCTGAGAGCGCATGCCTCCGCCAAACATGGCAATGTTAACGAAAATATCAAATTAGTCCTGAATGTAGAATTTCCTCTTATTATCATCATCAAACTTTGGTCGTTTGTGCCTCGTGACAACTTCCGTAATTTTCTTGAAGATCCGTGCGTAACTCTTTGTGTTATGATCTGGCAAACATTTTGACAAACGCAAGTCAGACGTACCACCGGACGACCCGATCATTACCAAAGTTTGGTCATTTGTCTTCATATTTTCAACAACTTCTGCAAATATTATAAAGATTCGTTGATAACTTTTGGGTGATGCTGCTGGCAAACATAAAATGAATTAAAGCACTCTGAGAGTGCATACATCCGCCACCCAAGGCAACGGTATCGAAAAATTCGTATTGGTTCTGGAATGAAGATTTCTATTTTGTACCAACGCCAAAATATAGTCATTTGTGCCTTTTGACAACAATAACAGCTTTTGTAATTTTCTTGAAAATTCGGTCATGACTTTTCGGTTTATGGTGTTAACAAACATTGTGACAAACATTATAATCAAACGCACAATCAGACAGACCAACCGCTCATCATAAAAATTTAATCATTTATGTCATTCAACATTGTAAACAATGCCTGCGAATTTCATAAAGATCCGTTTATAACTTTTCGAGCTATTTTGCTAACAAGCATAAAATTAACGCAGAGACAAACAAACGAACGAACAAACAGATCATCACAAAAATTTTGTAATTCACTTTTCGTGATATACCTAACAACTAAAGTAACAAAAATTCATTAACTGTTCATTCAAACAGACCTAACAATAACTGTAAGTTTTGTAGCGATCCATCCATACCTTTGTGAGTTATCTTACTGACAGACAACTAGACAGACGACAAACTGGACGAAAACATTACCTCCTTGGGGCGGAGACAATTACATTAGAACTTGACTCCTGTTTTTCCCTTGCGTGACAGTATCAAGGGTACCCTAATTTTTCCCCTAATTCTGAAAGCGCAACGGTCGTACCGGTACTATGTAAGGAAGGACGTTGGAAGCAACAAGCAGCATTACATAATGATAATTCAATAATTCTGTTAGTAATGAACTCTTTAACTTTCTGCCGAAAAGAATGTAGACATTGGCTGGAGATCTGTAAATTTCCTAATAAGACTACCGATAGCTTTACCATGCAGCAGTGGAGTATGGCGCCATCCAAGGTCCGTCCATCGATACGTACAAACCTCAGCTACAGTTCTGGCACAAACTACTAATGCATATAACGATAACTCTGCACAACGCTCCGTTGTATGCTAACAGAAGAGGCCTATATGTGCTGGCTTGAATTGGTCCAAAAGATACAATATGATATGATACTTTGAAAGGCATGCACGCCTGTCAGTTGACTCAACTAACCGCTGCAGGGCAAGGTACTGATGTATATATCTGCCCTCAGGTCCTTTGGGAGATTTAAATCTGACAATTCTATACACAAGGCCTAACTTCCTTCATTGAGGGTTAGGTTAGCAACTCTAGCTACGGTGCTAAAGTCACGCAACTGCTATGGTGACCTTATCGTAGCTACCTGACTTGATCTCTTACACGAACTTCGTTATTCATTTGTAAGGCAATGAACGCCTGAGCAAACGAAATGACGTAAGTGTGTTGGGTAGGTAGGTAACGTTGCTGCACTTGACATCTCACGCAATAATTTACACCGCTGATTTGCTTAAGGCACTAAATCTATCCCGCAAAGCTAAAGTCAGACAACTCCATAGGTCTCCCCGTTGACGTTACCGCAGAAGTTGAAGTGCACCATTGACTAACAGCCACGCGTATCCCATCTCACGCTGAGCTATCGGTAGAGGTTCTATGGCAGTTCTGAAGCTTGTCTTAGTTTAAGATCTATTGGCTCTCTATCAGCTGATCTGTATCGTATTTCTCAGGACCTCATAGGGCCTAGCTTTGAGATACGAAGTCTTGCCATGTACAATCTAATGATACACACAACTTCTCTTCTTCCATAGAGTGATATTTGTCTGCCCGTAGCTGTTGGCTTTGCTGCTGGCGGCGCGGTTCAGCAGTGCTGAATAAATGGAAGCATTTCCTTGCAATTCTGAGAGCAGGAGCTCCGCTACTGATGGGGGAACTGTGAGCTTACAACTAGAAAAGCTTTTCATTTCGGAATACTTGAAAACAAAAAAAGAAGAATATGGAGAGGGCGACCTTTATTTCTTAGCACTGGTGGAGGTACTCAGTTGTCAATGCTACGCTGTGAAGCGGAACAACCGCACAAATGCAAAGGCTTATAATCAATATACAGTAATGAACACCTGATGATCAATCTGAGCTTAGGGGCATGAATGCCAGAAAAGTTTCTTAGTAAATTGCGGAAACATGCCAACCGAGTTCATGACACCATATGGAACAAGGTCCTGAAAGAGGGCTCGCAGAGTGCTAGATTTGAATGCCAAAGAGGTCAAACGAGGTTCAGGGTGACATACCTGGGTCAGACGTAACACCTCCTTGCCCTGCTTGCCATCGAAGTGAGCAGAGAGGAGCTCCGCCTTACCAGATAAACAACGATACATACTACCACCAAAGCCAACAAAGGGCGGCAACGAAGATTGAACTCTTCAGCTCACTTTTCACCAATGATGTGAATTATCAATTTTTCAAAAAGAGAGTTTTCTAAGCGCAAATAAATTTTACCAATGCGCTTCTGGTAGTTATCCAGTGTCACGCCGCGCCAAGTACCCACTCACCATCTGACATCAGTCGCTCTTCACGCCGCTCTGAGAACAGCATTGTCACCCCTAACGCCTCAATAGGCCTACGACTACTCCAGCAGTCTCCGCAGTCTTCTTTCCAGCGCGTAGGCTTACGCCGCTGTGGGCACTACTGCCTGTCACACGTGGTGCTGTTCAACTCACGTCGTGCACGCCTGTAACTTGGTTGAGTCACCGCTTGAATGTATAATTAACGCTCGTGTTTGTTCTCCAGTGTTGTCACCTGTGTACGATAGAGACAACTGTTTATCTGTGTAACTTTAACTAGTATTCTCTGAACTTTATATTTGTATTGTGTGAACAGAGTATTGTTTCTAGAATTAAGTAATATTTTGTATTTGATCATCTGTAGTCCGATGTACGAGACCTGCATTTTTCAAGATAGCCCGAGATAAAACTAGCAAATGACTTTGTTTTTGCTTAAATCTCTGGCTAAGTTTTTCTCGAAGAACAAGTGGGTAATCTGTCTGGAAGACCGATCTCGCAGTCTGGCACACGACTAGGAACACGAACTGGTTAGCCTTAACGGACTAGACACGGCCAAGAGAGCACTCCCAGGTCTTCCTGGGATCCCTCCGCTAAAGCTTTAGCGGAACCACACGGCGACGGCTGCACCCTCGGTCTTTCCAGGGTCTGCCATACTCTGACGCCTAAGGAGAGATCCCCATGCTAGCCAAAGCAGCTAGCCGCCACGGCCTACAGCTACAGGCCGCTTAGTAAGCCGGACGGCCCGTGCGTATTGCCGGGACCGTCCGCACAGTCATCATATTGCCCCTGCCCGTCCGAGGAGGCCGATTCACGCAAGCCGGACGGCCCGCGAGAGCTATACGGGACCATCCGCCCTCAGAGAACCCTGACATCCAGGAAACAATTTCTCCACTGAGCTATTATTCTGGCTAAGTGATACCGAATTAAGAAATCGGAAAAACTGTTTACCCGCTCCCCTGAGCAAGAAGGGGATCATTTCGGACAATTGTTATAAAGCAAATACAACGGGAAACATATCCTCTACTGTGTTTTCCATTTTTTATTTTGACCTTTTTGAGTCAATCATTTCTTGAGTTATAAGAGTTCACTCTCAACCGGTTTTTTACACCAGTTAACCACATGGTTTCTAGGCAATGACCGTTTCAGCTTAACGTTAATCTACCATCGCTAATGGCAACTGACATAAAAATCCTGTAGGACCGGTACAGAGTCGCTGGGAAGACGTTGCAACAAGAACTTTTGCAGCAGAGCTTCAGAGATGTAAACTTCTGTATAAAAATTTTTATCCAATATGATTGCAGACGTCGTAACTTTACGCTCTCATAATATACTACACAGCCCTCTACAGTCGTAGAAAGTCTCTTTATTAAGAAAAAAAAGAGAAACGTAGGATCAGGAAGAAGCAAAGTGGGCACGAAAGAAGTCATGGAAGCCTAGCCAACTGCCAAGGCAACCCACAGGGTCCCGCTGCGGCGCTGCTCCACACGTCTCAAGATGGGCGAACCTAACTAGCATCAGTACACGAGAGAAGGGAACAATTATATAGGAAGGCAAATTGCCCAGAACCCTATCCAAGACAAGTCACCAATGTCTCCCCAGCATAACCTTCTGGACAACTTACATAATTTAATATTTCACACATTTTCTTACTCGATACATATTGAGAATAAAAAACACAATTATCATTATAAAACTTAAGTTTATGAAAGCCCTACGGGATTTCAACATCACTGTCATTTCTGTAGGGCTCTGCAAGCTAGGAATGGAAAAATACACTTTAACAGAAGACGATTATTAAAACAAAATATTCTCAGAAGCTAAATCAAACCGTAAGTCACAACTTCTAAGCTAAAAGCTCGAAATATAAAAACAAAGGAAAATTTATATTATGACCATTGAATGAACGCAAATAACTTTAAATTTCTTGCGTCTACTAAGCTGTAATCAATTCGCCAGAAAGAAGAATCCTTATTTCACCAATGGTTCTAACATTAATAAGAAATTAGCTTTAGAACTATAAAAAATGATCTCGTTTAAATCAACCCGCACCATCTACAGCTGTAAACTTAAAATCTAACACGAACGGCAATAAAACACAAAAGAACCAAAGTGGCCGTCCGAAACTGAACTAACTTTCCTCGTAGAAGTGTTGCTTATATAAAGGTACAAAAGTTACATTAATGACGACTGTCGTGACACAAGCTAACAAAAATACAGTTTGTAGAATCGAAATTCCGTCGGGTATTACGTAACTTTTCCCTATAACAATGAAGCATATCAGCCTTCAGTCCTGAGCCAACGGCTCTTGATGACTGTGATGAACCGCAGCGTGCACTATTTTGAGCCAGTTAGCATATTATTTGAAGAACAAACCAGTGCTTGTGGATGGATCCTTCCGGACGTGTTATTCGCGCGCACATTTTGCTCACTTCCGATTTCATACTCCTACTGATGACGCTTTGTTCTGTTCTTCCTATTCTTTCCTAACTTGCTGTTCCCAAGCGCGCTGACTAGTGCATGGGTTTCACATTTCTCTTGACATTCCTTATGTCCCGTTTTTCTTCCTCTCTTTGGATCACAGTGTACTCTGTGGGTAGGGAGACTTAAACTAAGAAAATACTACTACTACTGCTGCTACTACTACAGCTAGTGAATTTTGCTGTATGGACGTGCGAACAGAGAGACGCACAAATTAACAGACCTACCCCTCACCTCAATAATCAAGCATCGTGCAATAACAGGATGCTTCAGCTTTAATGTCGGACCTGGACTGCGTAGGTTTGAAACTGTTGCCTACGGGCGAATTCTTCTGTTTGGCTCTTCAAGGCAGCATTCGGTGTTCAGATGCTGTTCCCACTTAGCATTGAACCTCGGCTCCAGGTTGGACCAACGTTGTATTTTAACATTGTCGGTATGTTGATTTTTGGAAAGTCGGTCCAATGCTTTTTTTTCCAATTTGAACCAACAAAGTCAGTGAATATTTAGCTAACAAAGCACTTGGTTATCCTACCTACACGAAAGTGGAATAGTTGAGCCATAGACCGCAACAGTACTTGACTCTTTGGTCTAACATTGGCGGCCAAAAGTCGACAACTGAAAAATGGGATTTTCTCAAGAGCTATTCTTTTCCCCCTATCTAATACTGAAGAAAAAATTCTAAGGTACCCAACATTTTTCTTAGGGAAAAGGTATCTTGGATACGGCGGAGACGCATTTTGGGCGCTTGCCTGCATGACCGTGTCTGGACATGTTCCTAATAGCTCTTGAGAAAATCCCATTTTTTTCCCATTTTAGCCACCAGCGTCAGAGGCCACTTTTGGACTTAAGAGTCAAGTACTATTGCGGTCTATGGTTGTGCATTAATGTTAATATACTAATTCAGTAGGATTCGAGGATTATTGATTAAGGATTATTCTTAATATCGCTAAGACAATAAACTTTGATCTAAGCATAAGTAGACGACATTAACGATAGTGAACAGGCTTCCTTGTCAAGTTTACTGGGCTTCAGTCAAGAATGAAAATTAAAATAGTAATATAGGCATTTATCAGAGTATTTACTTTCTTCCTTGATATACGAGTGTTCGATGCATAATTAATTCAACGCCGCGTCGCTTAGAAAGAGAACATCACTAAATGTCGGATCACTGCTGGAGATAATTACTGGCCCAATATTGCGATTCAGTATTCTTAACTTCACATGTTTTTTCGTTGCAACCGAAATTACTAGTTACCTGATACTTATAGTAACATAATGCATAAACTAACAATATGATATTCTGAGCGTTTTCAGAGAGTGCTTCTCAAGAGTGACCCCATGTTAGCCCGACATTGCTTGACAGGTTCTAGGTCTTTTCGCCGTGTGTCAATTCGCCGTGTGTCACATCGCCGTGTGTCAATTCGCCGTGTGTCACATCGCCGTGTGTCAATTCGCCGTGTGTCACATCGCCGTGTGTCAATTCGCCGTCGGTCTGTTCACCGTCGGTCTGTTCGCCGTCGGTCTTTTCGCCGTTAGGTCATTTCGCCGTGATGTAATATAAATGGCGTGGTAACATATAAATTACACCCAACCACGCCGAACCTATTCAGCAGCAGAATTTTCCAAGAAATGGAAGGATAATAAAAGAAAAGGTGAAATAAAATGAAAAATATAATAACCTACTATGAAATGATGCACAAACATCACCGAGCTAAGTCATTTATTACACAGGATATAATAGAAGATAATCAAATTAAAAACAATCATTAACAAAATTCCAAATCCAGTTATTTACGGGAAAAATGAAATAAAGTTAAGATTCCCACACTGGAACTTAAAATACCATAATTCACGTAAAAATTTCACATATTAGTCATTTACTGAGATATAACCGAGTGACTAAAAATAACTAAATTTTGCGAAACAAAAATGAAAAGGGATACGTTTTGATGAAAATTTTATTATTGACCAAGATATCGCCAACATTGGGTTAGTCGGCAGAGGCTTCGCATTGCCAGGCCAGTCACTTGAGACCGATCCAGCCGGACGACTTAAACTCAATTTATCTTGTGCACAGAATTAATTTTCAAGGTGTATTGGGCATGAAAGTTAACATCAATATTCAAGTATTCGATAAAAATGAAACAATTCGTAGAATAAAAGGAAGAACCTCACTACATATAAAAACTTGTGCTATGAAGCCTAAACGACAAACGGTCCGGAACATAATATAATAATAGTAATAATAATCAGTGCTGTAAAATAGAGAAGGAAACCAAATCTGAAATTGTCGGAATAAAGTTAGGGACGAAAGCATTCACTCTAACCCACTAGGAGACGAGACGTAAATAAGTAGAACAAAGCAAAGCAACAGCAGCATAAGTAAGAATATATCTAAAAGCCATGCCTCACTAACGACATTCAAGTGGACTGCCGATAGACAAAACTCAATCATTTTACTAACTCGGTCATGGCTTAGTAAATGACTAAGATGTGCGAGTTTTATGGGAATTGTTATATTTTAAGTTCCAATAAGTGATTTGTAACTTTTTTAGTAAACAACTGGATTTGGAATTTGTTATTCATTATACGTTAGTTGGATGGTTTTTATCATTATTTCATGTTTAGCAAATTACTAAGATTGGTGATGTGCATTATTGCATTTTCAGTTAATGTATTTTTAATTTTATTCCGCCTATCCTTTCTATTACCCTTTCTTTTCCTAGGAAGTTTTGCTGCACGACTTGCTATATGGGCCAGAAGCTGAAACTCGTCCTTGTTGTAATAATAATAACCACCTGCTCTACATGGACGACCTGAAGCTGTACGCGAAATCAAAGGATCAAGTAGAACAGCTCCTCAACATAGTCCATCAATACTCTGATGACATCAAAATGCAGTTCGGCATCAGTAAGTGCGGAGTCCTTAACACCGAAAGGGAGAGATACTGCGTCCGAGGGAATCACCATCGAAGAAAGTACCATCAAGGATATCGAGGAGGCAGGATACAAGTACCTGGGTGTCATGGAGTATAACACCATTCTCCACAGAACCATGAAAGATTCCCTTCGGAAGGAGTACCTCACCCGGCTCCGGCTGATGCTGAAATCACACTTCAATGGGGGCAACACCATCAAGGCCATCAACACCTGGGCTGTCCCCGTAGTCCGTTACTCTGCTGGCATTATCAACTGGACCAAGAAGGACTGCACCGACATGGACATCAAGACTTGAAAGCTCATGAACATCTATCGAGCTCTGCACCCAAGATCGTGCGTAGACAGACTTTACATTAACAGAAGAGAGGGGGGCCGTGGCCTCATTAGTGTAGAGGACTGCGTCGAAACGGAAAAACGAGCTCTTTCCCACTACTTCAGAGAGAGCGACGACCAGTGGGCACGCTGCTTAATCGAGGCGAAGTTTCTGAAAGAGACCGAATTGGCTGACCAATTCAAAGAGCGACGGCGCCTCGATCGGACAAACAAGTGGAAGAGCATGAAGATGTCCGGCCAGTACCTCGAAGCTGTTCAGGACAAAATAGTCCCCGACTCATGGAACTGGCTACTGAGGGGTTAGCTGAAACGGGAAACAGAAGGCACCATCCTGGCAGCTCAAGAGCAAGCCCTCAGAACCAGGTACATCCAAAACAAGATCGACAAGAGAAACGTCCCTAGTACGTGTAGAATTTGCAGGAGCTCGGACGAAACCATCAACGACGTGATAAACGAATGCGGAGTGCTGGCGCAAAAGGAGTACAAGCGCAGGCACGATAAAGTTACCCGACACCTTCACTGGACCCTTTTGCGGATCCATGACTTCCCGGTTAGTGAGAGGTAGTACGAGCACGAACCCGCACCCGTGGTTGAAAACGAAGCCCTGCAAATCTACTGGGACAAGAGGATGGAAACTGATCGAGTACTTCACGCCAACCGACCGGACATCGTCGTCAAAGACAAACAGGATAAGTGGGCTAAACTGATCGATGTCTCAATCCCCTTCGACTCCAGAATCGTGGACAAGGAAGCGGAGAAGAAGGAAAAGTACCGTGACCTTGCCATTGAACTCCAGAGACAGTGGCAGAGGAAGGTCGTTCCAGTGGTCATCACAGCTCTGGGGGTAATCTCCAAGAATCTTAAGACTGCCCTGCGAGAGCTGAAGTGCGGTCATCTCCACCCAGGAACCCTCTAAAAGAGCGCTCTGCTTGGAACAGCTCACATCATTTGCAAAGTGCTCTGAGCCTTAGGTTGCGGGATGTGACCCGCAGATTGTAGAGCTAATAATCGCTCAACCAATCCATTTTTGGGTTGTGAAATCCCCTCGATAATAATAATAGCATATTAGGTTGGGCGTGGTTGGGTATAATTTATGTATTATCAAGACATCTATGGTACATTGCGGCGATGTGCCCTCACGGCGAAAGGACCTAACCGTGAAAAGACCGACGGCGAATTGATCGACGGCGAAATGACCGACGGCGAAAAGACCAACGGCGAAAAGACCTGTCACGTGCTTGACAATGCATAAGTATCCTTGTCCTTAGCCCATATTGGTAAAGTATTGGTCCAGGATCGGCTGACGAGGCTCCGGCACTCACCCAACCCTCCAATATTGGGCCGACCTCCCTCCAAGTTTCTTTTGCTACGGGGCTTGCAGAGCTGTTAACCCTAACCATACTAGGGAGTTGTCGGGGGCCGAGACCGTTGTCAATCGCAGGACAATTATCCTCAGAGCTATTAGTTTGGAACTGACCCCTAAAACTCTCTCTAAAGTAGCGAAACCAACGCTCATTACTCGAGACCAGGACCAGTTACAGCCAATGAGATTAGCATACAGTATGTGGACATAACTGTAGCATCGATCGTGCCATATAGTAGTACCCAGGGCATGTATCATGGATACCACTGAAGAGCTGAAATTTGATAGCGTGTACACAGTAAACAGTCTGCATGTAGTGAAGAAGCCATCCATGCTTTACGCGTGTCGATCTTATGGAAGACAGCAGCCATTAAGCCCATACCTAACGATAAGACAAAGTGCACAATTAATTTACACAGTTTTCCTTTAACATGACACGCATGCAGGACTATACTTCCACACCTGGCCAGTTAGCTAGTAGCCACGGTACGCGGCTCCACATTATGTAATGCTCGCCTTACATAATACAATGGGAGCATTGACGCAGCTGTGCTGCATCTGCGTAGGTTGTGGAGCATACGACAGTCCTATCGAATTTATGACGGCTCTCTGATTAGAATATTCTAATTATGTAAGACTATCCATCGCAAGATAGGATATACGTATTAGTTGACACTTGTGGAAATGCCACGTGGAAGATAAAAAGTTTTACACACACTTGCGACCGTGTCTTCAATTTACATCACTTTTATTATTACATCCCGCAAAGTATCCACTGAGATGCTAAGTTTTCAGCGTGTCTGTGCATTTGTCTTACAGTGCCCAGGGCTACCAAAGGGTGGGTTGTTCCCAAGCCAAAATTTCACCTGGCAGCCCTGGTAGTGACATTGACAGCGGTTCGGTAGTGGCATGGCAAGCAGATTCAATAGAAAGAGGTAGTAACGACTAAGGAAGCTGAATATTCTGACAAGGCTCAAGACTGGCTGACTCGCTGATTGGCTGCACGAGTGGCTGGGAGCCTGTGATTGGTGAGAAGGGAAGGTTGAGGGCATGTTATTAGTGGGCAAAGAGCAGCCATCGGAAAAAAACCTTCCTGGTCAGTACAGTGAAATGTGATTGCGTTCTCTCCTTCTACTAAATCTCATTTCGGCATGACTGCTGTCCAGTGGGGAGGTGGAGGTGTCGCTATTGCAGTTACCTTCCTAGACTAGGCTGGAAGAGCAGGCGAGGGCAGTTAAGCTCTCTAATAAATAGTTTTGCATGCTACAGCCAGACTGCTGGGATGGATCGCGAGCTGGGAGCTAACCATATTCAGGAGTGAATGAGAAACAGACTTGAATATCAAGAAATAGCTACTAATGCTAATAATGGAACAAAATTGAACTAAAATAGAATAGATAGATTACATTACAAATGAAAGAGACGCTGCGTATTTCCAATTTAGTTAAATTATATAACCGTGATTTCCCTATTTGTGATAGACAAGGATTTATATATGTAAAACAGCCTGTGGGGCATTAGAAAAGANAAAAAACGTTACGTTTACAGGGATTAAAAAAAAATAAAAAGGAAGAAGAAAGATGCAATGGGAAATTTAGAATACAGTCATATGATGTGCGCGTTTGGTGGATTTGAGCGATCGACCGATCGCGCAAATCCAACAAACGCGCACAACATATAGACCAGCTAACCATATTCAGGAGTGAGTGAGAAACAGATTTGAATATCAAGATATAGCTACTAATGCTAATAATGGAACAAAATTGAATTAAAATAGAATAGATAGATTATATTACAAATGAAAGAGAAACAAAATTGAATTAAATAAGAATAGATAGATTATATTACAAATGAAAGAGAAACCAAATTGAATTAAAATAGGATAGATAGATTATATTACAAATGAAAGAGACGCTGCGTATTTCCAATTTAGTTAAATTATATAACCGTGATTTCCCTATTTGTGATAGACAAGTATTTATATATGTAAAACAGCCTGTGGGGCATTAGAAAAGAATAGTAAGCAGAGATCACGTTAGAAGATATATGAATAAACGAAGATGTTTGCTATGCTCGAGAGTGTCTGTCACGGTTAGCTTAAGAATTTTAGCAAAGAAGCAGAGTGAAAATAAATCGTGTTCACATATGGATGCGGTACTCGACATATTAGGAGGGCGAAGCACCATGAGTGTTTAATTCTTAGTCTTAAAGCTAACACCGTAACATGAGGTTTTTTATTTTTATGCTTACAGCTAACACGGGGCAAAAATTGCTAGACGCCGGACGCCAGATTTTGTTTAACGTCTTCATTCTATGATGAAAATGAAGAAAATGTAATACGAAAACTAGACATACGAAAACAATTTAAAATGCAGCAAGATTGGCCAGAGTTTGATTAACGTTTTCATTCTGTCTCTGATTACACAGTTCGATTACTTTACGCCCCTTCAGACGGTCTCTTCCATGACCCTCCGTACGTACGGGAGAAGGTATAGGCCTTGTGGTATAGGTCGGCCACCTCATAAAGCGGGTACCTCCCGAAATAGAAGGGGGAGTATTGAGAACCTACCTAATGTTAGAAAAAATATATATATATATCTTATCGTGGTATAGGTCGGCCACCACATAAAGCGGGTACCTCCCGAAATAGAGGGTTAACATAGTATATAACACAGACACGCCAGACCAGCGGTTGGTGGGATTTCTTGCCATAACTTCCAAAGATTTTTTATAGGATTCAAGTCAGGACTTTGCGGTGGCCAATCTATAACTTCAAAGTCTACTGGTAAAGGTAATTCTTCACAATCTTTGCCTTGTGGCAGGGTGCAGTATCCTGCATGAAGATAGCTATATCCACGCCTGAATTTTGACTAGTAGGCACAAAAAATCTTTCAAAATGTTTTACGCAACTGAGCGTTCACATGGGTTTGTAAGCGAACGAGAGGCGTTGTCCCTTGACTAGAAAACATACCAAACACTGTCGCACTCCAGCTCCTGCGTGACTCTTAGCAAAGTTCTTACCATCACTTTCAAAGTTTGAATTTGCCCTCGTCTCTGAAAAACACTTGGGCCCAATTTTCATATGGCCACATGACATGCTTGTTTGCATATTCCAATATCTTCATCTTGTTCTTGAAACGTACAAGCGGTTCATCAGTGGGTTTCGTGCAAATAAGCCTAATTCCTGTAGTCGTCTGGAGACAGTTTGACGTGACACATTTACACATGTTGTGTCATTTATTGCCCTGCCTCTTTATGCCATGCGCTGCATGAGCCTGTCCACTCTAGCTGAAGTTTTGCGGGGTCTGTCGGTTTTTTTAGGACTAACAATGCAGCCAGTTTCTTTATAAGACCTCATAATTCTACCCACAACACTTTTCGAACGGTTCACCCTGGCTCAAATCTCTCGAATTGTGCAATTTTTCTTGTGTAACTTAATAACATCGCGTCTTGAGGAGTTATCAACTTTTTGAAGTGGTGCCAAAAATTCCACTGCTGCCATGTTTACAAGTATCCAACCAAAAACCTTTTCTTCACTGGAAATGAAGCAGTTTGGATCAAGTGTGCAATTTACTGTTTTTTTCATATTTGTCCCATAGTTTTGGACGCTATAAATTTCAAAATAGAGTTTTTTTTTCACTCATAAATTCCTTATTATCTCTTACACCTGGTTCAAATTTTCACACATTAATAAACATTTTAAGGAATATTAATTATCGAAAGCAGAGGTATGTGTCATGAATAGAAGCAAAGTCGTAAAAACTTTTGAAAATTTGTCCCTTAGTTACGGACAGTACTCTACATGGTTGTTGCATTTCCAACTTAGACTATCAAAAGCAGGGTACAATAACAGTAACAGGTTGTGCTAATGTTACTGTAACCTCCTGGCCCTAAGAGTTAGGCGGAAGTCAGGTCTGTGTCGGCAACGGAGACCATCTGCCTGTTCGTTCAGAAGCCTGCAGCCGCTAGCAGGAGCTTCTTTACGCGTGTGTTGGATATCAGCCGTTGCTGAAGTTTCAAGTTCACGGCGAAGCGGTAATGCCGTCTTCCTGCTTACCCTGGCTGCCAAAATCAGCACCTCACCAAAGACACGGATCAATTGGTTGCTACTTATGTTTGTAAAAACATTCCAACCCAACAAGAAATGACCTGATAAATGCACAAACCAACTCACGATCAATCATAAGTAACAAAAATATCAGCTGATAACATTCCAATTTGTAAAATTATATTGCCTTTGATGATGTTTAGCCTACTTCCCTGCTACAAATAGCCTGTTCGTCATGTGTGCTAGCAGGCTGTCGGTAGATCAAGAAACACTGACACTTGGATATAGTGCCTGCCTCTCTCACAGATCTCCATACATCACCCAGGTTGACTTGTCACTAGAAGATATTCTGCAGTATGAAACTGAAACGATGTATGAAGTATTCGGTAAGAATGATACATTAAGCAAATAAATTGAGCAAATAAGGCAAGTACGGTAAAGCAAGAAGAGGCAGTGGCTGGGACATAAACGCGTGGTAGGTACGATCAGAGGAAGCTCATGAGAGTATTATGTTCAGAACATATCGGATGACGAATGAACACTTGGTTACTATGGGACGGCGCCCCACACTGCACCTTTGAACAAATGCCGGCCTTCTCTGGTGACTCCCTCGTGCCTAAATGAGGACGTTCTTGTGCCTAAGTGAGGGCCTTCTCTGGTGCCTCTCCTGGGCCTAAACGAGGGTGTTTTTGTGCCTTCAGAAGGGAGGTGTCGAATTATGTCTCGTAATCGCCTATATTTTCTTTAATGAGGTACACAATCTATGACGAACGAGAGAGAAAACAGAAAAAAGTACCATTGGCGACATACCGCATTGCCAACAGAAGGTAGTACGAGCTCTTCCTCGGCAAGGATAGTCTTGCTGCGTTTTTGTTTCGTTTACATCAAAGAGCATTAATAGGGAGGCCCGTAGTTAAATTCGCCAGCGGTGTCAACTAGATCAAGTGCGGCTGTGACACGTTCATGAATCTCATTGGTGGAGGTGACGCGGGAACAAGGAGTTTTGCGGGGGAACAACAAAAACTTGTGCACTAATTGGCGGTTGGTGCATACGGCGACAGGCAGCAGCCACGCCTGAGAGCCACACCCGACTTTTTGAGTTTCACGGACAAGGCTCATGGCTCCCTCCTCTCTATGAAACCTCCTTGGTTAACATAGTATCTAACATAGACATGCCAGACCAGCGTGCCACGTTTAGAATCTAACACTGACACACCATATCTCAGTGGCAGGTTTTCAATATGGTAGCACAAAATTTGCACAAGCATCTCTTTCTGCTTTTCATTCCAGGCATGATTTTATGTTCGAACGAATCTAATACTGAGAATGACCGTCGTGTGTTTATATATTTATTTAGAGGCTTCGTGTCACGCTCTTAACGAAATAGATAGGTGAAAAATAAGCCAGGTTGTAGATTTTGTAATTATAAGTAGCTTTTTCACGGAGATCGATGACCAGGTTGCAGAAGTGGAATCCTTATCCCTTTGTATCTTGATACATTTCTTGCTTGAAACAACTCCTGACAGGGAAACTATGGAGATATTTTAGCTTCTCTTAGTGCGGTTATGGCATCTGATGTTTAGCACTTTCTCTATACATCGAAGCATACTGTAGCTATGTTTGTTCTCAGTTCACGATGCAAAAATCCAGTACCGTAGCTGATCTAAAAAACAGAGATAAGACTATGATTTTTCACAGGGCAGCAGACACATTTCTTTCTGCTTTTTGTCATATATTGACAAAGAATTCTCTCTTCAAGCCGAGCTTTAAGAGAAAAAGCAGATGTACTGAAGGCTCGTCGGTTGGTATCATGGATACGCTACCGGGAACCATGTAGTTTAAGTACCTCCGCCAAGGAGGTTATGGTTAAGTTTTCTTCGGGGTTGTCTGTCTGTCACCAAAATAACTCAAAAAGTTAGGGACGGATTTTGACGAAATTTGCAGGGCTTATTAGGCATGTTAGGAGAAACAGATGAGTAACTTTTGGTGAAAATCCATTCCATTCATCCGTTTGTTTGTTTATTTCTATGCCTCATTTTCTCAATACCAAAACTCAAAAAGTTTTGAATGAATCTTTATGAAACTTACAGGAGTTGTTAGAAATGTTAAAAGACATAATGATTAAATTTTGATGCAGATCGGTTGGTTATTTTGCGTGTTTGACTTATGCTTGTCATAATGTTTGTTAGTAGCATAACTCAAAAAGTTTTGAATGGATCTTTATGAAATTTACAGGAGTTGCTAATAATGTTAAAAGAGAAAAATAGTTAAATTTTGGTGTTGATCAGTTGATTCATATGTATAATTGAGTTGCGGTTGTCATAATATTTGTTACGCAATAACTCAAAAAGTTTTGAATAGATCATTATGAAATTTGCAGAAACTGTTAATACTATCAAAAGGGACAAATGATTTGATTTTGGAGTTGATACAAAAAAATCATGGTTTCAGAGCCAATTTGAATTTATCGTTACTGCTGCCTTACTTGGCGGAGGTATGCGCTCTAGTTCAGTCAGTCTCTAGGTATGCTGTTTGCTAATGTAATTTTTTTTGCACCTCGTCTAAGGTATGAGACGCTTGTGCTACTAACTTAGGGTGTCTAGTCTGGAAAACAGGGAGAACAGGGAAAACTCAGGGGAAAAAAATCACTCCGAGAAAACAGGGAAAACTCAGGGGAAAAAAAATCACTCCGAGGAAACAGGGAAAACTCAGGGGAAAAAATCACTCCGAGAAAACAGGGAAAACTCAGGAAAAAGGGACCAGGAAGTAAAATACTCGGGGAATTTCTGCAAGGCAGTGGATGGTGTTCATTTTGAGGGGGGGGGTATCTTTATGAATGCTTCGTTCCCCCAGAGCCTGAGCCATATGAGGATTATCTGTTCTGCAGTGCCGACCGATCGACAGATTGGTAGATAGTTGCTGGGGCTTTTCTTATCCCTCTTCTTATGTATGGGGATCACGTTTGCTAGTTTTGAGTCCTGCGGAACTTCTCCCGTTCTTTAAAGTAAATATCTGCTTCAAAGTGCGTAGGCACATAGTTTACATAGTTTAATTGATGCTTGAGGCAATCAAGGTAAATGAAACCTACGTCCGAATATTTCATTGATGCAGTATATGTGTCATTCATTAAAAGCTCCCTCTCTGTGGAATGCCTTTTCTTCTCCTCCCTCTTCTTTAAATCTTCGCTAAACCCAAACTGGAAGTTGCATTAGAAGTTTCTAGGCGAATTAGAATTGACGACTAGGATAGCAGAAATCCATCGCATCAATGTGGCAGTACAGCTTGTTGCGCTTATCCCTTCGGACGAGCGAATAGTTTGCTATATTTCTCAAATTTGGTGTTAATTTCGAGAGATGACTGAAGAAAGTTCCAAGCATATGCATGATACGATTGTCACCTTAGAGCAGACTCGCGACTTCGGGTCTGCCATTTATCGAGAGCGGGTCGACATTCATTGACGCTGTAGCACATCTGGCTGCTCACGGTCCATTTTATGAGACTATCGAGGTTTGTTGAAGTTTTTCGTTGTTGCTGTTCGAAAGAGCCTCTTGCTGAGCTCACCATCAGCCACAAATTCGCTGAATTTTTAAGAAGTTAAGATGAAAATTGCTGATTTTGATAATGAGCAAGAGCGGGCCAAGCACATACCCTTCTTGTATTCCAGGGGAGACAGGAGCCAGTCGCTTGCCACTTCTTGGAACTGAAGTCGCTGTTGGCGGCAAGGAAGTCATTCGCAGAAAACATAGTGAAAAGTCACTTTGGATGCCACGAGGCTCATTTTTGCATTACAACCGGCGTAGTCTTTGCGAGGATGTGTAATTTTCACCGTGATGTGTGTTCCTATAAGGACCTCTTTCAGGGACGTGTCTTTTTGGGCAAACCTTCCCCTTCTCAGCCGATCTACTACTCAGAACCACTTTCTTGTGTTGCATAGACGTAGTCGGCAGGGCTTCTGCCAATTTTGGTCCACGTTTGCCATCTTTTATTTATCATCACATTCAGTCCACTGAGGTGGGACTTAGTAGGATCACGTGCTGGGAAGTCTCGATGTGTTTCCAATGTCGGTTCTAACTATACGCTGATCAGGCACTTTGATTGAATGCGTTCGAAACCCTAAGTAAATAACGTCTATTTTCTTTTCTTTGTCTTTGATGTTCACAACTCTTGAAATGCAGTCCAGTTAGATTAGATTAGATTAGATTAGATAGGCGGCTGTAGACGAACCAAGAGGCCAATTCCCAAAGAGACATCGGGATTAACACCCCGGCCTCTTTGAGCTAATGCCATTATGTTAGTAGGGCATAGAGGATTGGGGAAACGAGAGGAGAAAAAACGGAAGACGAAAGAGAAAAAAGAGAAAAAATGAAATAAAATAAAAAATAAAAAAACAGAGGTGGAGAAGAATCTCCGCCATGAATGCCCCCAAGCATAATCGATTGCCGCTGATATACGGAGTATAAATATTTAGATGGAGTGGAAGGAGAAGAAGTTAGCATAAAATGGCCTGGGAAGCTTTGGGCGTTAAGTGTTTGCGACTCGTGGAGGAGGAGTTCTTAGCTGAGGAGGATATCTCTCCCAGTGTATGTCAAGATGATTTTTAAACAAGTTGACCGACTCCGCAGAAACAACATCGGAAGGTAGTCTATTCCAAATGCTGACTATGAAATAGGGAAAGAACTGCTGACTTAAGGTAGTTCTTCGAGCCTTATGCTTGAGTTTTTGACCGTTGTTTCGCAAGCGATCATTAAGGTCTCTTTCAAAGAGTCCCGTTATTGGTACGTCGTTGAAGCCATTCAAGTACTTGAATGTTTCTATTAGTTGCCCCCTGAGTCG
>LQNS02278178.1:2631965-2659803 GCA_001587735.2 Parhyale hawaiensis | reverse complement strand
GACTCGCATTAGTGGTGAATTCATTGCCAGTTTTGAGCGTAAATTCAATCATGTTGTGATTACCAAGCCGGTCTAGGATGGCTAGGTCAACAATTTCACAATCAGGAGTGGAGAATACCAGATCTAGAATATTACCGTATCTCGTAGGTTCATTAACGTGCTGAGTCAAGTGGGGCTTCCCGAACTCGGAAGCCACTATGAGGGCTAGAAACGATATGGTGCGTCCTGAATTTGCACGTGATGCTTCTTCAAAAGTCGTTCAGCAGTTTTTCTCACTAGCGAAACAAGGTCCATTGGTCGATAGTTACTTGCGCTTTTTTATCCTTCGCTTTACTGTATGCGAAGTTACGTTTATGAGTTTCCTAGCTATTGGAACTCTTTCCGTGCTAAGCAACCGATGAAAGAGGTAGAGAAGTGGCGCTGTGAGGACAGGAACAGAAGCCATATTGCTAAAAAGACAGGAAGGAAAATTATAACGGCCACTGAAGTTGAAATATTCAGGTGGGTAATCCCTTGAAAGATCTCATGCTTCGTTATAACACGTGCATCTAATGAAGCTACTGCATCGGTAATTGTTCCGAAGCATTTTTTTGCGTCTTCATTGATGAATATTGCAGAGAAATGTTCGTTGGCGATTGTAACTTAGTCCTTCGTATCATTGGTGATTTCGCCATCTCATCTTTTCAGTGGGCATATGTCTTATTTATTATCACCCTCGAACAAAGTGAGAGAGGTGATAATGTTTTCGTTGAAGATATAAGTATATATATATATCTGTTTCCTTGAGATGGCATAAATGTAGATGTCGATTATAGAAGCATTGGAAGATATTTTGATACCCACGACGCGCGTTTCGCTGTTCTCCAGCTCATCAGGTGAGAGTGTCAAAGTTGGTAAATTTAGTTTGTGTAACCTTGCGAAATTTAGAGAGGTTATCATAGGAAGGTGTAACTATGATACCGGCTGTTCCAAAAGCATAAATGAAATTTCCAAACAAGCAAATGTTTCGTCAATTCTCAACTACAGTCCGCTGAGTAGACTCCAATTACTGCACGTTGCAGATACGCAGATGTACCGAGGGCGACAGTTTACAACCTGTCGTAGGCAAAAGGCTGGCACATCAGCATAGCAGTCTTCGTAGTAAATACAAATCCCACAATTGGCAAAAACACACACACACAATAGCTGAAAGTTAACTTGAAGCGTTGGTAGGCTTCTGGTGATGGTAGGAAGCTGTTCAAGATGCAGCAAGATTTCAAGAACTAAATTTACCAACTTTGACCCTCCCACCTGATGAGCTGGAGAACAGCAAAACGCGCGTCGTGGGTATCAAAATTTCTTCAACTGGTTCTAATCGACATATATATTTGTGTATATATTTCTCTGTCCATCCAATAAGTGGTCTAAGAAGTTGAGCTATGTTCATGATTTTTTTTTTTTTGCAGGCAGTCTGGTGGGTTGTTTTCGATGTGACCCATGAAAGAAAACTAGGTTTAGCTGGCCATAAAAATGACGGTGATGAAATTTTCTCCTACCACGGGTGATGGTCTTACGCCACGAGGCGTTCTAGTTGAGCCATTTTTGTTTACGAACTAACAGATCTTTATCGCACTGTGTCTTGCCATAGCGGCTGCGAATATCACTTTCTCTAGTTTTGAAGTTCTAATTTTTCTCTTCACCTTCCTGCTCGTCAGTAGTTTGGCCTTTTTCCCTCCTCCTTTAGATTTGGCTCCCATTTATGGCGTCCCTCGAGCAAGTGCTGGTGCCAGCTGATTTTTTGGCAGCGGCTAATAGATAGCTAGAGATCGATAGTGGTGTAGCTCTCCACTGGGTCACGATGAAGCTTAATTTTTTAGCAAGTTATTTCAAATTTGCTGATGAATGTGAAGAGTACAGGCAAACTTACAACAGTGGACAAGAATTACATGACCTAGTATACGTAGCTTAGGCAAAAGTTAGGGCGGGTGCGCACACTATAAGTTTTAGACGTAGTAGGGGATGACTCTTGACATTAAACGTTAAGGATTCTTCTGCTGCACAGGCGTGAAACTCAAGTATTATTTTACACAGGCGTGAAGAAACGAAGGAAGAAGAGTCAGTGTAGGTGTTAAACGATATTGGTATAGTACAGGACGTATTGTGCCGTTCCGCCGGGTCTGTGCACGGACTGCCACTCACGCCGGGTCTTTTGAAGCTAAAGCAAATCAAGAGCACAAAGTACGGGCGGTGGAAAACTGTCACAACACATGAATTTTAAAAGCCAGTTTCACAGTGCGGCCAAAACACGTATGATTTTTTTCCTAAGCTTAGCAACGGGACAACGAACGAACGTACGAACGAACGGCGTGAATTCAACTGTCGAACAATATGAATTTTTAAAAATGAACATAGGCCGCTTCTGCAGGGGGTTGTGGGCCCAAGGCCTACTCGTGAAATATGCACAGTGGGGCCTTGCCTAAGCGGCGGCCATCTTTAATGCGGCCCTGCCGCGCGCATACGGAGCTCTAGTATAATTGCAAGGACGTCGTGTTCTTATGCGGCGCTGGCACCATAGGCTACAGAACTGCGGGCAAAATTGACAAATGTTGCATATGGAAAACAAGATTTCTGGGCAGCCCATGCAGCAGCCCGTCTGCATTAGTAGCAGGAAAACTGAATTAAAAAATATACATAAAGGAGGAAAAACAAACTATGTAAGAAAATATCACATAAGGGCTTTGGTATCCTATCGTCTGCCTTCATTACTGATTTATGAAAACTGGTCTCGGCACAAAGGCAAAGGTATCTGCTAGATTGTCTTAGTTATGTAGCCAAGAAACTGCCAAATACTCATATCCTGTGTAGCGCGATAGAATTTTCTGTGGTCATAAACGAAATTAGTTTGCTCCTACCCTATGAAACCTGATGGAAAGTAGCGCATCTAACCCTCAGGATTGCAAATCTATCGAACTTTAAACTTAAAGGATAAGATGATCTCGATCACCGTCAATCACCGTAACCGAAAGAGGTACACCGCTTGTTGTATCACATCCTTGTATCAGCTGCACTCATGATGCGACCGAACATTTCAATAGATTATAAAGGTTAGAGCAATTAGCGCGAGTAATCCACAAAAGGTTTCCAGTGTTGAGCCTGGAACGAAGACCACGTTACAACGGGAATGTCTCATAGCTGCAGTTTCCTTGAGGCCTCGCACAGCAACATACAGTCCTGAGGTTCTTTGCAATCACCGCCTCAGCACCATACCTGCCCTGCGCCAGGGGCTCCCAACATTCAAATTCGCGACACATGCAAAGTGGCCAGATTTATTACCTCCGCCAATGATTTTATGTTTTTGTCGAATTTGTCTGTCTGTGAATCTGTTTGTCTGCCTGTCATCAAGATAACTCAAAAAGTTATGAACGGATTTAGAAGAAATTTATAGGGATTGTTAAGTATGTTATAAGGAACAGAAGATTCACTGTTGATGAAGATCCGTCGATCCGTTTGTTTGTTTGTCTGCCTCATTTTGGTCGATGCCATAATTCAAAAAGTTATGGATGGAGTTTCATGAAATTTACATGAGTCGTTAGGTTTATAACGAAGCGTAAATGACAATATTTTTGTAATGATTTGTTTGTTCGTTTGTGTGTTTGCTGCTGTGGTTTGATTTTGTGTTTGTTAGTGCAATTACTCAAAACGTTCTACATGGATCTTTATGAAACTTACAGGAGTTGTTAGCAATGTTTTAAAGACACAAAGGATTAAATTTTGGTGCACATCGGTTGGTTCGTTAGTATGTTTGATCTATATTTGTCAAAATGTTTGTTAGCCGCCTAACTCAAAAAGTTATAAGCGGATCTTCTAGAAATTTGCAGAAGGTGTTAATACTATTAAAAGGCACCAATGATTAGATTTAGGACTTATACAAAGAATATCATTGGTTCAGATCCAATTTGAATTTTTCGTTACTATTGCCTTACTTGGCGGAAGTATGCGCTCTCAGAGTGCTCTAGTTTCATCCGTCTAGGGTAACGCAAACTTTTTCCGGGTTTCGGTAGTCCAAACAGGGTTGTGATCACAGCGCACCTTCGCTGCAGAGGCCTGCGCCCCACCCGCCGGCTGCAGCGGCGGCCCCGCCACAGGCATATTATCAGGATCACCTGTCAGCGCTGCTTGCAGTCCGTCCGACTCATTCTTTTTATTTTTAGGTGCCCCTCCCCCTCTACAGCGGAATTTGAGCTTACCCTATCGATCCCCAGAGATTGATTCATGTACTCATGGTTCATTGAGCAGGGGTGGGTCAGAGTTGAGTTATAGAGGCATCCTGAAGCTATTTAAGCGAGTGACATGAGTGGGCCTCCCACAGTATGCCTCAGAGGCGCCTAGTGAGTGATAGTCCCACACCTAAAGGATTATCTTCCGTCCGTTCATTGCTTTGCCTGCGGACCTGCCGGCAGAAGTCCGTGCTGAAGTTCACGAGGTACGTGCCGCCGTTGCTTAACTCGAGGCTAAAAAAAAAAAAAAAAAAACTGGTCGCTCGAAGACTCCAGAGAGTCTGGCTGGGTGCAATTGCTGCAGTAGGATTTTCCAGGCATCACTGTAAACTATGCAATAATTTGCCATCATTGTTCTCGCTCTTTGGCCCAGAGAATTTGACCGTAGCAGTCAGATAAATTCGAGCATAATACACAATATGCACATTCATCTGTAACACAATAGCCTTCTTTAGTTTTGGACAAATGTCTGCACTAGTGAAAAAACTAGCACTACGATTGTGACTTTTGCAAGTTGTGTGGAAGGTAAACAATTGTGTAAGACACGAGTAGTAAATAGCCACGAGGAGTGAGAAAATTCTAAATCTGTTGTTATCATCCAGTAACAATACATACCTATTACTGTACTGCGATATTTTTATACAAAGAAAGTTAGCAGCAACTATGCACGCTGGCTGACTAACTTAACTGTTACGTAACTACGATCACTTATTAACTACGATCACTTACTAACTACTAACTAAAGGTTGACGAAGCTAAACGTTGAAGAAAGAGTATTAACCACTTCTGATATATGTACATTTATATCGCAGCAGTTGCTTTGCTTTATACGATTCTTTTCTATGGAGTCGCTGTGCAAAAGATCCAAAAAGAAGTGACAGGCAATACACAGCTCTATTTTTTTGCACCTCTCTCTCTCTCCTGATTTACTGGGTCAAGTTTGACATGTGTTAATTTAGATATCTGTAATGAGGATGGGTTTAATTATGGCTCTGAATCGAAGACTTTTATGTGATGCATGTGACGATTGATAACTACTACATGCTTACTAATACAGAATATATTATCAGAGGTTATCCAGTGGTATTTAGCTTGCGCTGTAAGAAACAAGTGACACAGTTACTGCTGTGCGTGGGTTATTTACGTGGCATCGCACAGCACCGCTGCGGCAGCGGGTTACCTGTTATGTGGACAATGTAATTTGTGATGCATTGTTATGGTTAAATATTAAATCCTGTGTATATGGCGATAAAGTTAAAACATCAGTTAAAGAGTTATAACAGCAATGACGTATTGGCTACCAATATTGTAGATCATAAATAGCTAGGTAAATACTACTGTTCCAAAGGAAACTTTTTGAGAAGAGAAATCTTCACCTTAATTAGTAATTCTAGTAAAATTATGCCAAACATAGAACGCTCATCTAGCAAAGAACTTCCACAAATGTTTAATCACTGACCTTACCCAACAGTACTCATCCATCTTGCGAAGTCACCCAAGAAAGAGATATAATGCGCTCTTATTAGCATAAATCTCTTCTACTCAGCTTCATTAACTTCACTTTTAAGAAATTTAATTCCTGCTGAAGGCTTTCGGGCGTCATTGAGCCAAGGGCAAGGTTTTTATTTTGTTCAGTATTGTGAGTCTGTGCGTCTGAAGCAAGGGAGGTGCAGTATCACCATGAGATCGCCTGCTGCGGCCATTATCACTCTGACAAATTTGCAAGTCAATGAAGAGTTCATGCGCAGTACATTCTCGTCCATGCTTCTCTCTCTTTCTATACTCACAAACGATCATCTGCTGCACCCGAATTTTTGACGAGCAGCTGGTGCTTTGTTTTGTTTTTTCTTGCTCAAAAATGTAACCGGTTGTAGTGCGCAAAAACATGCAGGCGGGTCGAGCCTGTACAGCCTGCACATTAACGGGATAAAGTTAGGATAGCGAAGTTGCAGCGACTGGAATTAACATTGAGGCGACATACATTTAAACCCAGACCAATTTTGCCCACTTAATTGATTTTGGTGTCATGATGAGCGTTGTGCCTCAATCAGTTTAGTTAAGACATTGTGTCTATTAAGGCTTTCAGCAGATAATTTGTGTGAGATAAGGTTGCTTAATGCCAATCAGGTCTGCAGGTGTAGGCTGAGTGTATCCGTGTATTTTCCCTGTGCGTGGCCGCCTATTTATGTGACTAGGCCTCTTCAATATTGTAAGATTTAGTTACTTTGTAAATGTTAGCGCATCTGTGAACCTGCTGCGTTCTTAATCAAAGTTATTCGATTTAATTGATTATCAACGGCGAACGAAGTGAGAGAGGTGATAGTGTTTTCGTTGAAGATTTAAGTATATTTGTATACAGGATGTTGCAAAACTATTGAAACAAACTTCGGCTACTAATAGAAAATATTGATATAAACAGTAATTCATCGACAAACAAAGTTAAAAAACCCTTCGTTTTTGAGATATTAAGCTAAGAAACTTTATTTATTGAAGACGTCCTTCCGGATTTATTGGCCCATGTTCCATTAAGTATTCGTAGAAGAATGTCACTTCAGCAAGACGGAACTCCGGCACATTTTTCTGTGGATGGGAGACGTTTTCTTGACGTTCAATATCCAAAATCGATGGATTGGTGGCAATGGTCCTGTGTCATGGTTGCCAAAATCTCCTGATCTGACTCCTTCAGACTTTTTTTGTGGAGTCACATGAAAAGTTAGTTGTAGTTAGTTATAGTTAGGAAGCTTAAGCCTCCGTTTCCGAGCAGAACGATATCACAGAGGAAAGTGCAAGGGACATATAGTATGCCAAGAGAAACGGGGAACCCATGCACGAAGGTGTGCCCACCACACAGCATCAACACGCATGGGAGCAGCAAGTCGGGAAAGAAGAAGAAGAAAAGAATAAAGCATGAGCAGGTAGGAGTATGAAATCGGGAAGGAAGCAAAGTGGGCACGAAAGAGAAATGTCCCGAAGGCCTAGCTAATGGCAGAGGTAACCTAGTGACATTAAAAGGCTTGTTTATGAGACACCTGTCGATTCGGAAGAAGATCTTGTCGCCAGAATTATATATATCACCCGTAAACGAAGTGAGAGAGGTGATAATGTTTTCGTTGAAGATTTAAGTATATATATTTGTCTGTCTGGTCGAAGGAGTTGAGCAATGTTCATAATTTCTTTGCAGGAAGTCTGGTGGGTTGCCCTCGATGTAACCCATTCCAAAAAAACTAAGAAAAGCTAGCCAAAAAAATGACGGCGATGAAATTTGCTCTCCACTCAAAAACAGGAAGAAGGAGTTGAGCTAGTTCACAATTATTTCCAGGGAGTCTGGTGGGCTGTCGTCAATGTGATCCATGTCTAAAAACTAGGATTAGCGGGCCATAAAAAATGATGGCGATGAAATTTACTCTCCACCCAAAAACAGGTAGAAAGAGTTGAGCTATGTTCATGATTTTTTGCAGAGAGTCTGGTCTACTCTCCTCGATGTGACCGATGCCAAAAACTAGGCTTGGCTGGTCATCAATAATGACGGTGATGAAATTTGCCCCACCGCGGGTGATGGTCTTACGCCTCAATGCGTTCTAGTTGTGCATTTATTTGTCTGTCCACCCAAAAAAGGTAAAAGGAGTTGAGCAATGTTCATAATTTTTGAAGGGAATCGGGTGGGTTGACCTAGATGTGACCCATGCTAAAAAACTAGGCTTAGCTGGCCATCAAAAATGACGGCGATGAAATTTGTCGTTTGTCCACCCAAAAAGAGGCAGCAGGAGTTGAGATATAATAATAGAATGATAGTTTTCTTAGGCAGTCCGGTGGGTTGACTGAGATGTGCAAGATGCATGGCAAAAATCTTAAGTTAGGTGGCCATTAAAAATGACGGCGTTGAATCTATAACTCCACCCAGAAAGAGGCAGGAATTGAGCTGTTTCAGACAGTTAGGTGGGTTGACTGAGATGTGATAAATGCCAAAAGTTTAGAGTAAGTTGGACATAAAAATGACGGCGTTGAACTTGCGTCCATCACGGGCGATGGTCTTACGCTATGAGGCGTTTTAGTTTGATGATACTGTTCATGGTTTAATTTAGACCCTAACATAAAATGGGACACGAGGGTTTGAAAAGAATACCGGAATATCGTCGATTTTGTGTATCTGGACGATGTGTGCTAAGTTATGCTTGTGCTAGGAATGTGAGGTGTGTTAGGCATACGAGGTGTTTTAAATTAAACGAGGTGTGTTAGGCATACCAAGAGGTGTTTTAAGCTATGCGAGGTGTGTTAGGTTATACAAAGTGTGTTAGGTCATACGACGTGTCGTAATTTATGCGAGGTGTGTTAAATCGAATCTCAACGAAAGAAAGAAAATAAAGACAGAAATGCTTTCTGATATTGCTACTATGACCAACCATTGCTGGACCTGACTGCTACTGCCGGAACAACACTATACAATCACACGCTCAACTTATCAGTGGATATTTAGCTCTCACCTCCACCCACTGTGCAGTGAGGCTCGGTAGCAAAGATATCCGGAAAGTTGAACGATGTGCGAGATAAACGTAAGCGCATAAAGTGAGCGTGCGATTGCGTTGCGTGGCACCAGCAGCACTGTCGTCGTTCACGACCATTTTGCGTTCAAGTAAGCTTTCCTGCGCTCGTCACCACTAAAATAAACACTACCTAGCCTAACCTAACCTCACCTAACCTCCTAATCGAACCTAACCAACCCAACCAAACCCAACCAAACTCAACCTAACCTAACCTTGCCTAACCTTTCCTATCCTTATGTAACCTAACTTAATCTGCGATACAGCGAGCAGCGCCGCGCACCAACTTGAACGCCGCGCTCACGCACGCGCTCCGCGTACACTAACACGCTCACAAATCGTCGCGAACGACAATAGCGCGCCCCGGCATAATGCGCTGTGATCACTGAATGATAGGCGTCAGCCCGCTCGTCAAGACTTCAATGCACTTTGGCGCGCCCGGCATAATGCGCTCGTCAAGACTTCAATGCACTTTGGCTGCTCTAAGTTATGCATTTGGAATGTGTCGACTCTCGCATGCTCTTCACCCTGGTCAGCGCTGCAGCGGCTGCTCCTGCCTACTTCAGTGGGGCCCTGCGCAGTTCTGTGTCACGATATTTGTAATTAGTCAGTTATTTCATGAACTGGAGGAAGACTGCTGATGGTACAGTAGACGAATATCAGCATCCATCCTCTAGTTCATGACACAGTAACAAATATCCTGGGATGGAATTGCGCAACACGCTCACTCTAGTAGACACGAGCCGAAATTGCTCCAGTCGGTGAAAAATCAGCAATAACATTCGGGTTGACTTGGCTCTTAGTATGCCATGTTGTTGAATTTACTCGTTGCCAATGGTTACTGACTAGCGTTTATACATAACATGTTCTACGTTTCAGGTCCTGAAGACACCATGGCTGGCTTACGAAATGCTGGTGGGCAGTACAAAGAAGAAGATGTCCACAAGTTGGCATCTCAGCTTGTGTCTCTCAACCTGGTATGCGACCCCAACCAGATGCACGGAGGTGATCCTTCGTTCTCTATCCCCTCAGGTGTCTACAGTCCCCAAATGCCTACAGGAGCTCAGGAGTCCAGTTCTTCTTCGGGGTACATGCCAGCTTATCCAACCATGCCCTTTTCTCCAGGAGCAACGTCCAAATCGGGGAGTGATGGATCGGGAGCGTCCCTTCCGTTAGATTCATCTTGCGATTACCAGTGGAATGACTCGAGACTCGCCCAAAACAGGAATGCATCGTCCACGCACTCTGCAGCTTATTCCCTTGGCTCTTCCGCCTCCAGTTACTCCTTTGCGGAAGACAGCGGAAGTCCTCCTCTAGCTGACCGATTTCTTTTCTCTCCTCTAAATGCTTCCTACGCAACCAAAGAATTTCTGCCATCCAGTGATGCCGCTTTTTCAGCAAATCCCAGAGAAGAGCTGCAGTCCCTGTATCCTGACATGTTTACCTCCACACCAGCGAAAGTAAGCAACGGTCCTACACATTGGCCCTACTCCGGTGGTCAGGAGAACTTGGATTTCGGGTCCACCGAGATGCAGGACAAATGTTTCGCCCTCGCTTCAATGATCGCACAAAGGCAGCTTGCGTCTAAGGCCAGAGATAACTGCAGTTCTTTCAGTGCAGCGTCTATGAATGGTATGGTCTCAGGCCCTGGTATTCATTCTGCAGTAAGAGGCAAGACAACCTCCTTTCAAATTCTAGTCTCAGATCAGTGCGAATTATCAAGCGAGTCGGTCAAGATCTCACTAACGGATCCCAATAACCATCCGTGTGCCTTCAAAGTAAAACAAGTGTCCAGGACTTCCTTCATGGTTCGATATAAGCCTGACTTTATCGGTTCATACAAAGCTTCTATTACAATTAACGGATCGCACGTACAGGGGTCGCCATGTTTAATAGAAGTTGATGCCCATCATAAGTATCAGGTCAGTGGATACATTAAAGCCATAATTGACAGCGACGAATCAAAAGCATGTCCACTGAAGGAGCCCTGGGGAATCTGCTGCAATTCTGCTGGTTGTGTGTTCGTCGGAGACCGGGGCAACCACACCATTAGGGTGTTCAAGCCCAACTTTAGTTACTCCCACAACATAGGATCGTACGGAGATCAGCCTGGACAGCTCAACAAACCAGCTGGTGTAACTTGTGACTATCAGGATAATATCATAGTAGCAGACAAAGACAATCACCGCATCCAAGTTTTTGACATACGCGGGGAAGCGCTGCTGACGTTTGGTGAACAAGGCCAGAACTGCTGGCAGCTCAACTACCCGTGGGACGTCGCCGCCGCTCCCCACGGAGCGATTCTTGTCAGTGACGGTCGGAAGGGCAGAGTGGCGATATTTTCAGGCGACGGAAGTTTCCTGCGGGACATTGGCTCGCCCAGTCAAATTCTCCGGAACCCAAGAGGTATTTGCTACCGTAGTCTTGACGACAAACTCATTTCTACTGATATGACGAAGCACCAGCTCATTGTCCTGGACTTCTTGGAGAGTTCCTCACAAGAGTCCGACCCTCTCCAGAGCAATCACCCAACACTGATAGGAAAGAAGGGCAGCGACCCGAACGAATTCAACAGGCCTCAAGGGGTGACCTGCGATTCGGAAGGTAACGTCTTTGTATCAGACTCACGCAACAGCCGAATACAGATCTTTGATGCAGATGCCAACTACGTCAACCATTGGAACATTGACGCTCCGGATCCTTCGAGGCCGCCCCAGCCGACGGGCGTGGCAGTCTCGCCTGCTGGTCACGTGCTCGTCGTTGACTCCGAGTACGACAGAATTCTCATTTTTTAGACTAATGGCTTGTGCACACGCTATAGACAGAAGAACGAGTTTCGCCATCTTCGTCCTAATGCGTTGCAGTGTCCATTTAAATAGCACAAACTTGTAAAGAATTTTCAGTCATAATTCCCTCTAAGTTTGAAGAGCTGCCCGAAACTTAACTAATGGCACTTGCTGCGCAAACTAAAGTGACGGCTAACATTTTAAAACCTGTTTTGGTAAACTCAAAGTTGTGTACACGAAGGCTCAGCTAAACCTTCGGACGATTGGCTGAGGAAACTCGTTCTTTTGACTAGTGCATAGGAGCACCAACTTTAATGAGTCTTTGATGAAATTATATTGTATGTAGACAATTCTTTTTTGAGCTGATGGAGGCTTTAAGTAGGGTTTGAATCGTCGATTTTGCATGAAATAATCTTTTACACCCAGCTTTAACTTCTCGGAAATTTCAATCTTTAGTGCTCCATTAACAACATCATATGGAATATTATGCGTTAATTGCAGACTCATTACACTTGTGATGGTCACGACTGAGTTTACGACTCAAGAAATATAACTCTTTAGCTACCGAAAGTTTGCTCCAGTAAGAGCTACCTGAGCTGCTTCCTGGTCAGAGTAATGCAGTCATGGCGGGACATAAGAAATTGGTGAGGCGTTTGGACTGCAGTCGCCAAAGAGGCTGCAGGCAAGAATTTTCAGTGAAAGAAGCAATGCGCCTTTGGCAACTTATTAGATTTTGAAGGTGGCGGTATCCAGAGATTGGTATCTTCATGCCTTCCCGCGGTTCAGATAAAAAGTAATAAGTTGAGGGACCAGGAAATCTTCACGTGCGGTTTCTTTGACTGCTGTGGCCGATGCATCTGTGGTCGCGGGTGATCTCCGCTGGGGTTTGCGAAAGAACCCACAGCTGCGATAAAACAATTTTCTTATTCAAAATTTTTTGTAATATTTATTTGCTTCGCCCCTCGGGCAGCTCAGCTATTGAAACATACCAACACACTGGCCGCGCTGTGTAATGGTTGTACACACGCTAGTCGAGAGCGCGAGCCTCAGCACAGCTTCGTGTTCATGAAAAAGATGTAAAAATGTTAGCCCTCAAGCTCAGATTACTCAGCAAGTGCCGTTAGTCAAGTGTCGGACAGCTCTTCAAACTTGGATGAAGTTCTTACTGAAGTTTCTTTGAACTTGTCTATAGTCTGACCATTTTATCAAGGCAGTTCGGTCGTAGCCAAATTCCTCTATAGCGTTGGTAATTCTTTGGGTATTACTGAGATTTTGTTCGGCCTACATCTTAACCCGGCCCACTATCTATATATAGAGAAATCTCAGAAATAGGCCTACCCGCAAAATTTTCACCGCTATAGAGGAATTTCACCACGCTCGAACTGCCTTGATAAAATGGTCAGACTATAGTAGGTGTGTACTATATTGGACCCAGCACCAGCTGCACTACGTACGGACGCGAAGATGACAAAACTCGTTCTTTTCACTAACGTGTGCAGTTTATAATAATTTACAGATGAATTCAACTTACTGATTGTGAAACTTGACTTGTCATGTGTGATATTTATTTTACCTTTGTGAAATTCTATTTGTCGCTTGAGAAATTCAATTTGTCTTTCATAAAATTTATTTTATTTTTCAAAGTATATCTCAGTTTCTCATAACTAGAGTTAGTAGCGTCTCCATGACCTCTCTCGCACCACGTATGCATATACATCAAGTGCAAGTCCTTTTAATTATTATTTTCAGGCAGCGTATTGAAGACGTAAGCAATACACTGTATAGTATAATATTCCAAAGGCTTGGAATTGTAGGCGTACGCGTTATATGCTCACTTCTTTTGTCGGAGATACAATATTGTTTTTTTTTTTTTTTAATCGCTCTGAACAAAGCACTTGTTTCAAGTGACAAGATTGCGAAAAAGAACCTCGGCACTATTGTCATTGCCACGGCTTATGCAATAACATCGACAGCGTTTGTTTGTACAGTTTGACTACATGGCAATTACCTACATGTGTTTGAAGTCAATTTATTGTACGTATGTTTGGCGCTTTCATTTTGATATGTAAATAATTAATTTTTAGATGTTTGGATGCAAATAGATGCAAAAATGTCCAGTTCCTCACTGCCAGTTATTTTATAAAAACTTGATCTAAATTAGGCAAAATGCCGCTTATGCTTTTAACCTTTCGCTGCTCATAACGACTATTTGATTACTTTTAAAAAGCACGTTCCTCGCGAGCGTGCATCTTTATTTACACCTTTACTGATAAAATTTGAAAGAGACAATCATGAAGCAGGGTAATTTCCCAATTGCCGAACTATCCCTATTTCCGAACCAAGAGGTTTGTGTAATAAACCTATCAAATTATAGCGGCTTGCCCCGAAATAGGGTTAGTTCGGCAATTGGGTAATTCCCCGATATACACTTCAGATGGCGCAAAGTGTATATCAGTTGGCCATAGAACATTTTCTTTGTGGCGCAGCCGAAAAAGAAAGCGTTTTGTCGATAACTGATTTGTTTGCTGTCACGTTATCGGCCTAATTCCGCCGTATAAAGCTAACAGCATCTTACCACTGACACTTCCCTGTAAAACAAGGACACATTGAGCTCTCTAGGAGCTCTAAGAAGTTAACACTTTAGTGCTCTATGTATGACAACTCAGACCCCTGCAATGAACGTACTATGAAAACTAGAGCAGTCTGAGACCGCATATCTCCGCCAGGCGCCAAGCAAGGCAACGGTTACGAAGAAATAAAAATGGTTCTGAGACCATTGCTTTTTTTTTGTATCAGCACCAGAATCTAATTATTTGAAACTCCATTGAATTTTAAACTCCATAGAGTTTATTTGTCTCATAAAGCAGCAGTGTAGGTAAGTACATTCAGTTATAAAAACAAAACATTTAGTGAGATAAGAGGACACGCTAAGCTCATTCGCTTCTTGGGCAAGTTAAAAGGTTTTAAATAACTTACCAATATAACGATAATTGGTTGTATAGACTAACAAAATGACTTGGCTGAATCCTTGCACATAATACAATTCATATAAATAACAACGGAAGAGGAATTGAAGCCTTTTTTCTTCATCAGTAATTGGCAATGACGGCAATCTTAAATTTCTGTTTCAAGCAGTAATCAGCAGTGGAAACAACTATTCCTCATCTACGTCGTTGAGCAACGGCACAAGTTGGAAAATTGTGCCTTGTTTTTCTACATCTAACCTAACCGCTTGTACCCTAAATCTCGGCCTCCTGAAATCATAATTGCTAGGTTGCTCCAGTGGTGAGAGCTATTTATTAAAGACATAAAATTGTCAAATAAAAACTTGCGTGCTAATTTCATAAAAACTATTTATAAATGTCATCAAACTTAAGAAGATCTAAAGCTTAATACATTTCATCAACATGAGTTTCAGGTACAAAGTTCATTGTTTGTACTCTTAATATTGCACGGTGGACTTTGTTCATTAAGGTAGAAACCTTCCTGGCAACTTATGGGACATCTCCCCACAACTCAATACAGTAGATAATGTGCGGGTAGACAATGCCGTAGTAGAGATTTCTAAGGGTGTTAGAAATGCAATAAAATGATCAGAGTGATCTGCTGAGTTTCCTGCATACATCATTAATATGTTGATTGAAGGATAGCTTCGAATCTAAAATAATACCCAAATATTTTATCTCTTTTACTATTCCAGTCTGACGCATTAAAATATATGTTGTGCGCGTTTGGTGGATTTGCGCGANTTAATATGTTGATTGAAGGATAGCTTCGAATCTAAAATAATACCCAAATATTTTATCTCTTTTACTATTCCAGTCTGACGCATTAAAATATATGTTGTGCGCGTTTGGTGGATTTGCGCGATCGATCGCGCAGATTCACCAAACGCACACATCATATACATCAGGAAGTTGGCGAGTGTCCCTAATAGTAGCTAACATTAGCTTCGTCTTCTTTTCGTGCGGTATCAATTTATTAGAATTTAACCAAGACTGAAGGCGCTCGATAAATGCCCTTCAATAGTGTTAACAGATTCAGTATTTTTTTTTGGAGATCCGCTCATAACTTATTGAGTTATGCTGGTAACAATCATTATGACAAATGTGAGTCAAACATACAAACGAACCAACCGATCTGCACAAAAAAATTAATCATTCATGTCTTTTAACATTACTAATCACTCATATAAATTTCATAAAGATCCATTCATTATTTTTTGACTTATTGTGCTAATAAGCATAAAATAAAAACCGTGACAAACAAATGAACAAACAAACGGATCATTCCCAAAATTTGGTCATTTACTCTTCGTGGTATACCTAACAACTCATGTAAATTTCATAAAAATCCGTTCATAACTTTTTGAGTTTTGGATTGAGAAAAATGAGGCAGACGAAGAACCAAACACACAAACAAACGGATGGACGGATCTTCACCAAAAGTTAATAATTTGTTCCACTGTTCCACTTAACATACCTAACAATCCCTGCAAATTTTGTCAAAATCGGTCCATAACTTTTTGAGTTATCTTGGTGACAGACAGAAAGAGAGACAGACAGACAGACAGACAAAGGAGACGAAAACATAATCTCCTTGGCGGAGGTAATAAAGCGTACATTAGAGATAGGAGGCCAAGTGCGGTCTAAGTATATCTACCATTATTTTTTTTTAATTGTTCATGCATCAAATAGTTTTCCAACCGATCCATATTGATTTATTATCTTTGTTTAAAAAAAAATCAGTTCTGGGAAGTTCTACAAGAAACTAAACAAACGTGGAACTTAACTGGCGTACGCTACCACAGTACACAGAATTAGGACCCTTTTGTGTACTGTGTATGCTACTGTTGTTACATCGTACGCGGAGATATAATCATATAATTCTTTCAACGTCAATACACAAAGAAAAACACTATTAATTGGTTATTGTGATCGGCAGCAACGCCGCATAGAGCTAAAGTGAAGGTTGAGTCTTGTGAACTTGCAATTAAAAGAATTTATTCAAATTAATAATAGCTCAAAATATCCTAACTGGCAACGATAGAAAAAATGAAACAAGAACACAACGAATATGAAACAACTCTCGTATGCCCACGGCCACGCACAATGTTCTTTTTAAAAATGGTATAAATATATGATAGACTGCGATAACTTATAAAACCGTAGTGAATTGAGTTAGATTTTGCTTTAAAATGACTGAAAGAAATTCTATTGACTCATGTATAGCGGCAATACTTCCAATGAAACTTGGTCAACGTGAACGCGCAACTTCAGCATCCAACGTGAACTTAGAAATACGGTGGCAGATGTAAGATGAAACAATTTATTATCTCACCCTACCTTTTTACCAGGCCATAGCTAGATGAAACTATCACTTACAACGACATACTACAAATTCAAATGATTTGAAATGTACAAATTTATTTGTTTTATTACGTAATTTCTCCTATACTATTTCAAAAATGTTTTGATCCATGCAGTTAATCTGTGGAGAATCCAAGGAAAAGCATTAGGAAATATAGTAGGTATAGTCCCGTAACTTCGCCAAACGTATATGCGGATAATTTGTGTATCACTATACGGCATGCTTATGTTTTTGGATAAAAGTAACTGGGGTGTGATTGTGACTAGAGTTCACACACAAACACACAAAAAAGCGGTTATTGCTTGAAAATCTTTACTCTACAACTTGAGCCTAATGAGTGGAATTATTCAAAAGTTAGTTGCTCTCAGTAGATTTACCATTGTAACAACGTTCAAAGAAATTATGAACAGAGCAGCACTCGAATTTATATATACAGTATATATAATTTTGAGCACTTATCTGGTGATTTATTATACGGAGTTGATATTTTGTGAACAAATATTGATATTATGCATAATTTTGTCAGGGGTCTGAGTTGTCCGGTTGTCTGAGTTGTCGGGGGTCAGAGTTGTCCGTGGGTCTGAGTTGGGCAGGGGTCTGAGTTGGGCAAGGGTCTGAACTCGCCGAAGTCTGAGTTGTCCGGGGTCTGAGTTGTCCGTGGGTCTGAGTTGGACTGGGGTCTGAGTTGGGAGGGGTCTGAACTGGCCGAGGTCTGAGTTGGGCTTGGGGCCTGAGTTGTCCGGGGTCTGAATTGTCCGGGAGTCTGAGTACGGCAGGGGTGTGAGTTGGGCAGGGGTCTGAACTGGCCGAGATTTGAGTTGTCCGGGGGTCTGAGTTGTCCGTGGGTCTGAGTTGGGCAGGGGTCTCAGTTGGGAGGGGTCTGAACTGGCCGAGGTCTGAGTTGTCCGGGGTCTGAGTTGTCCGCGGGTCTGAGTTGGGCAGAGGTCTGAGTTGGGAGGGGTCTGAACTGGCCGGGGTCTGAGTTGGGAGGGTCTGAGTCGGTGGGGTCTGAGTTGGGAGGTCTACGTTGGGAGGGTCTGAGTCGGTGGGGTCTGAGTTGGGAGGTCTGCGTTGGGAGGGTCTGAGTCGGTGGGGTCTGAGTTGGGAGGTCTGAGTTGGAAGGGTCTGAGTTGAGGGGTGGGTCTGAGTTGTCCAGGGGTCTGAATTGATCTGTAACCGCTCTCGGAGAAACGCCTCTGCTAGCCATCGAGGCTGTTATCGATGTAACGAAGCGGGCTGGACTCGTGGACACTCAAAGTTTTGGTTTAAATAGTGTTTAGCGGCAAACCACAGCATGCTAGCATACCACAACCTCACACAGCAGGAGTGTAATAAGCACTAACCCGAACAAACGAGCTGAGACATACACTGTCACCTACACAGCCTCGCACTTGCTTCTGAGGTTTCCTTCATCCAAACTTCAGCTGTCTTTGGTTTACACTGATACTTCTTCAGTGGTCAAAAAACGGCGAAAGAACGCGAGGATTTTTTCGCAGCGAACAATTTTCTCCATCTTTGATTCTTCTTTCAACAGAACAGCTTTTCATTTGAGTTAAATGAGGTAAAATACTTCCAAGTTACGTCCCACCGCGAGTATCCTGAATATAGGGCTCAGTATTTATTAGGGGCAATATCGACTGCGAACAAAAAGAAAAAAAACACTGCCCTTCAATGTATCATAAAAGGAAAGGTTGGTGCTGTTCAGCGTCGCATGTTCATCTGTAGGTTCCCAATTAAATTAGCAGTTGCATTGCATCCAACATAAGGAAGTTAATAAGGAAATTGATCAACGGAAACGGGTCATCACAAATTCTACGTTGTCATTTTTATGACGGCGCAGGCACTCTAGTCTACTATATAATAATTCACGTCGTGTTTTTATTTATTTATTTATATATTTATATCTTTCCTGTCACGGTCTATGGGAATAAGATAGGTGAAAATTCAGATTTCAAAATGTAGAAAAAGTGGGGTACCTTGCAATTTTTTTTCGGCGAAAAAAAAAAGTTGGGTACCTTGCAATCTTTTTCTTCAGTATTAGATAGGGGGAAAATACAACTAATAAGATAGGGGAAAATTCAGATTTCAAAAGGCGAAANAAAAAAAGTTGAGTACCTTGGAAACTTTTTCTTCAGTATTAGTTAGGGGAAAAATGAGGAAGCCCAAAAGACGGCGGGGGTTTTGGTGAAGTGTTAATTTTTTGCCGTCATTTATAATGACGGCATGGGCCACTAGTATATGAATATTACTCTTAGTAAGAGCTTTCATTGCATCGGTACTGCACTTCGATACTGCATTTTGTACAGAAAATATTTTGAAAAAACGAAGTTGTAATACAGAATGACATGCGGCCCAAATTCATCATTTGATTAATTTAAAGCACGTTTGAATGAATAAGGATAATTATACAGTCACATGCATTGAATAAATATACTGAGGCATTCTTTTGGTGTTGAATTTACTAGGCTATGAATTTACTTCCGATAAATTTGCTGTGAACCACAAAGATACAAACTGTTCGTAACAGCATCAGTGCGGCATACAGCTCACAACTTCGACTGCATTCAAATCATACGTATATTCTGTGCAGCCTATAACTATTCCAGTTTTCCTTACTACTCATAAGCCAAAAGTCAGGTATCATTATATTATTTTTCTACTTGTTACGGTATCAGCAATTTTAGGCCCTGTGTATTAGGTGCGCTCTTCCATACGCTCTATGATCGAGATGCTTAGTGTACCCCAGCTGCCGCCCCCGGCACGAAGGGGGGCGATTTTAGGCTTCCCAGTCGCCAGCGCACGAGTACGAGCCCGAATACGAACGATTTGGTTTTCAAAGTCGATCTAAGGCCACACTCACTTCGAGGCGTATTGCAGGTGCTAGAAACAGCCCTATTATGTTACAACGACTGGAATATCAACTTCACGGAGTAAGACTAAGTTCACGAAAGTCTCACGGGTAACTTATTTAGAGTCAACTCCTTAAACTTAGATCAACTCGAAGCCAGGACACCTGCCTGGAAATTCGGACTAGTCAAGCCTCAGAGGCTTAACTTCGCTACCTAATCGAACACGCCCTAAGACAAGCGCCAGCAGCACAGAGAGCAATGTACCCACGACACAAACTGCTCCTCCTACAGTAATGAAGGAAACATTAAGCTGCGCTCTACCGCATTATAAAACCAAAGTACACTTTCTAATGTCGTTTTTTTATGATCTTTCCGAAAATGTTTTATTTCTTTCTAGAAGTGAGAAATAAAAAGTTATGACTCTTTATCCAGAATTATATAGGATCGTTTAATATTTCATGAGCACATATCTGCATGAAACGAAACGCTAGGTTAGGCTAGCATATTCTTCTCTAGCCATATAACTTGATTTAGTATTAACTGAAAAATCTGAGGAAAAAACGAAAATTGCGTTTCTTAACAAATACATAGGAAATATTGATTTTTAAATGCTCATAATATATTCATTTTTCATTTCTCGAAAAAAATAATAAATACATATTTGGAAAGAGCTTAGAATACTGCATTAGAAACGTGTATCCTGGTTTCATGACTTTGCGGGCAGTGAAACCGAAAAGATCGGAGGCAGCTGGAGCCGCTAATATACACAACATTACAATAAAAGGTCCACTTTATGCTTCGGCAGGCGGATCAGAGGCGTACGTCTCTACCGTCCGTCCATCCGACATTTGTGTTCCATAAAGCGCCTGTTCTGCGCACAACGCAGCGTCCAATAAAATAAAAGCCACAAATATCGAGGGCCCAATACTGGCAACCCCAGGGTTGGTTGCCTCATGAGGCCGAACGCAAGGATAATTTCGAGTAAATTTGTCAATGTTGCGGAAATCGCGGCGCTAAATTTGCAGATGCGCATTGTCGGAATTCGCAGCAAATAGAAGCTGCCATTACGAAGTCGTGCAGCCTAACTGACTTTTACCTTAGACACAATGTGCCATTACTGATGCATTAGAGTACGGATGCTTCTGTGTGCATGGGCGAGTCGCCGGCTCGTCTCTCAGTTTCACGGGGATGGGGAGAAGCAGAACATCCTTGCAATGTTCATGTATAACAGTAGAACAGCCTGAACTGGTGGACGTTTCGCTGTTTTAACCATCCATGGAAACGTGTTCATGAAAGACATTGTGCAACAGTATTCACTCCATACATCCCATCCAGTATCAGAACTAATAAGAATTGAAGCCACTGGAGGCGGCTACACAAGCATGATACGTTGTAGCATATGAAAAGGGGAGGGGTGAATGATTCTTATGCGATAAGCTAGGTGGGACTGAAAGACATTGGAACGAAGCTGCCTTTATAGCAATTCGGTGTGAGGCGTTGATGAATCTTGGAGGAGGAGTTCGAAGTTATGGAAGGTGCTGCTCGCAGTGCTTATCCAGGCGATTTTTGAATGGGTTGACCATCTGTACTCCGACAACTTACGAAGGTAGTTTATTCCAAGTGTTCACCATAAAATCCGAAAAAACTGTTGTACTTTGATAGTTCCTCTATATTAATGGTTGAATTTTTGTCCATTGTTTTGGAAGCGATTGTCAACGTCTTTGTTTTAGGTCCTCTCTTCTTTGGAGGACAATGTTGATACCATTCAAGTATTGAAATATTTCTATAAAGTGTCTCCTGAGTAATCTTTGCTTGGCTCGTGAATGGTGAGTGAGTCCAAACCTGTGGAGGTGACCCTCGTATGGCTGGTTAGACAGCTGAGGTGCAAATTTCGTCTCTGATAACTAGATTCTTTCCATTCTATCAATGCCTTTACAAAAATAGTGTGAACAGCAATCTCTAGGGGGGGGGGGGGGGGCGCAAACTATTGCGTAGTATGGTGAACTTCTGTGAGCGTCGGCGCTCCTCGTTGTGTTCTTATTTTATTTTTATTTTTCTACTGAGCGCTTCATCCTCTGCAACTGAAGGTGACCGTCGGGTACAAGCATTAAAAGGATCATCAGACGAAGTGAAAATTCAACTACATTCTGCAGGAAGACAAATTTTCGAATTCGAGGAAAAGTAACATTTTAAAAATTCATTCTCTTTGAGTCCATTTTAAGGTATGGATGAAGTGCTGACATTTTTCTGCTATCTTCAGCACGCAGTGCGAGATTCTGACTGAGATCGGACACCAGCACTGGCGGTGAGGGTCCGCCCTCCAGGGCAAACTCAAGCTACGATTTGACTGACGAAGCGCTAAAATTCATCCTTAATTCATAGCTCATAATGTACTGTGGTACACGGCACATATTATTATGAATATTTTCTACACGCAATAAATATTGCTATCCAAATCATGCGCGTATCCAAAACAATTTGACTTCCTCTCTCGTTTTTTCCCTTCTCGGCCTAACAACGATTTGTCTCTTCTTTACATAGATGAACTAATTGTCAACTTCGACTTTACTTCAGTAAACGTCATTCCTGTATCTGTAGCCGACATACTTTTTTATATCTCATATTCATTAAGTAAATATCATCCTCAACTTTTTTTACCATTTTTTACATTACTATTTACACTCTGCATTTGTCTCACCGTAATCATGCGGATCCTCTGCCCATCAAATATAATTTCCGGTGTTACTTTTGTTATTTCGTACCTGCATGCAGAATAATCTAAAGAATTTCATATCCTTGGTCTACCTTTAGCTCCCCCACTCTCCCAATCCTCCACTTCCCCTCATCTCCACACTCCCCACCTGCGCTGCTCTACACCTCCCCTCACAAGCTCCCCTCTCTTTCCCTCAAGCCCACAAAGCCAACAAACTGAACGCTTTCCCTCGTCAAGCCGGGGTCCTTGTAGCGAAATTTTCTCGTCAGCCATTTTCAAACGCTGACTTGTTTGCTTTCGGAATTAGATTTTGGAGAGAGTTAATAGTGAACCACAAGAAGAATGATCCGATAACAGAAGGCGAGTTATTTCCAAAGCAAACAGGGCGGCAGCACAGTACACACTCTCGGCCATTTGCAAATTCGGCCGAATCGACTCTAAGGACTCTTTTTGCCGGCACAAAATTGCGTGGCGCTTCAGACGGGCGGTTTTATTCTCATGACGAACTGAGGCGAGTGAAGACGAGCGATGGTATGGAGGTACTGATCGTGGGTTGTGAATTGTGTGTGGTAGTTGTTCTAAAGATAAGTAATGGTGCCAGCTTAGTAATGATGCACTACTGCCTATTGGCAGGGTACTAGTGTATGAGGTAAGCCCTGTGGAGGTAATGGTGGTGTTCTACAGATTTTATATAAAGCAATATTTTTCCAAATACAACTACCGTGACGGTGACGACTATGTATCGTAGCAATACTGCAGTAATTATAACTCAAAGCAGGCATTGTTAGGGTGCATCCAAAGGCAGTTTATACCGAGAAGGTAATGACGGTAGTTAGTAGATGCTTCCGAGGTACTGCAGATAGTTCGCTCATTACAAACTTATAACCCCTATAAAATGTTGGTATCATGGCCAAATACTATACTTGCATATGAAAGACAGTATAGTTACTAAGCAACGTCCATCATAATTACTTGATTTAATCTTTCCAACTTTGGCCAAAAAATGCAAGGAGAAATCTTCCAGAGTTCTGTGCCCCAGTCAACGGACTGGTGCTTAGATCGTCTTTGTTTCGTTATGAACACGTCCTGAGCTGGAACGCGCAGCAGCAGACGTACTACAGTGGATAAATTACCGCTCCGATAACAAGGCAGGATAGCAGCCATGAGACATTTGCACCTGGTGTTGTGTTTTTTCATTGATTATATCAATATTGCTTCCGATGCACTATACGTATTGATTTCTGAACCTGCCTGGGAAAATATGAAGTGCAAAGATGATTCGAACGCACTAGCAGCTTTTTGCAGCAAGTTAAGCAGCCGTTAGAACTGCCTATAGGTTTCGAAAATGTTCACTTTCCAAATTTAACTTCAAATACTTCAACGCTTTATATTTCTTTAGTGATGAGCTTCTAAGAAAAGATTTTACCATCAAATTATCTCTACACACTCGTCCTTCATATATATAGATTTGGGGAAATAAATATTCGTTCACAATGAAATTGTTTATTTAAAAAAAAGATCTTGCGAACTAGAAATAAATATATTGTTGCAGTATTTGTATTTATATGTCATCAATTAATGTATGTCAACAAGCAAAAATTTTAATGAATTATATAAGTTATACATATAATAGTGCACATAGATATCTGGGGTCGAAGATGTATTTGTACAAAAGATTATTTAATTTTAATATTGATTTAAATGTTCAAGAACTACCCAGAAATTTCTAGATTTTATGTTAGTAGTCTACTATAATCCATGAACAGCTTTGAGGTCATTATTTCTTGCGACATCGTAGAAGAAGCTTGTAATCATTGCAAAAAGCAAGGAGCTAACGAATTCTCTAAAGGAGTTGATTATTAAAGAATGGAAATCCGGGAAAAGTTACTGGCAAATATCACAGTCAGTCAAACTACCGTTTACCGCCATCGTGTCATTTATCAAAAGGTTTGAAAGTTCGAAAACGAACTTAGATCTGGTGGGACGCGGAAAATTTCCCCTAAAGCTTCAAGAAATATAGCTCGGAAGGTGTCCGAAGATCTCATGACTACTCGCAAAGAGCTTCAAGATGACTTGCTAGCAGCAGGGACAAGCGTTAGCCGTCGTACAATAAGCCACGAGCAGTACCAAAACTGTTTAAGTTCTCCAACTCCTCGCAAGACTCCCCTGCTGTTGAACCGAAACAGGGATGCTCGTCTGAAATTCGTCCGTGAGCACAAGGACAAGCCTGAGTCGTTCTGGGAAAACGTGTTGTGGTCGAATGAGACTAAATTAGAGCTATTTGGACGAAATTCAAAGAACCGAGTGTGGAGCAAAGACGAAAGAAACACCATTCTCACTGTGAAATTTTGTGGTGGTAACGTTATTATTTGGGGGATGCTTTTCATCACTTGGAACAGGTAACATTCATATCATAGAAGGGAGAATGGACGCTCACATGTATCAGAAAATGTTGAGGAAACATTTGCATGCGTCGGTTCAAAAACTCGGGCTACCGCAAAAAGTCGTTTTTCTCAGCAGTACAACGACCCAAAACATACGGTGAAAACCACAAAAAATGGTTCACTGATAATCATGTACAACAACTAGAATGGCCAAGCCAGTCTCCGGATTTGAATCCGATGGAAAATTTGTGGCGATTTCTAAAATTGAACATTAATGCGAGGAAGCCGAAGTCCATTGCGGAACTCAAAAAAAAAATCTGCTAAGAAGAATGGGCTAAAACCCTCAGGAAACATGACAAGGCTTGGTAAAAAAATATAGAGAGAGATTAATTGTCGTTGAACTGAACAAAGGCTACGCCACAAAATATTAAATATTGATTTGATTTTTTTTGTTTTGTACGAATACTTTTTCAACCCAAAATATACAAATTGTTATATAATTTCTATTGTGCAGAAATTACTTGTTTTTGTTATTGCGTGTGTATTGTTTATGCAAAAATACATATAATGTATCAATATATTTATTTATGGTTCGCTAGATTTTTTAAAGAAACAATTTCATGGTGTACGAATATTTATTTCTCCCCACTGTATATATACTGTAAGTTTGGTGGATTTCTCCCGAATGTGGCACTCCCAGCACTTTGAGCAAGCGTCATACAGAACAGCAGAGCTCCTGCGCAGCGGTGTGTAAAGAAGTTCTAAAGCATAAACTGCCGTAGCTATCGGGGTCTGATTATTGACTGTAGCGGTGCCGTACATCGACCGCATGATGCGACGCAATGATGAGTCCGATTAAAAGCCCCTAGAACACTTACTCATGAAAACTGGACTTAAGATGTGCCTAGTACTTAGCCGTAAGGGCGGCCAGCCATGCGACAGTAGACTTGCGGCGCCATGTTGATGCGTATTTATGGGTGTTTCTTCTTGTCTGAGGATGAGAGATTTTTGATCGAATGGCGCTTTTAAATTTAGGGCAAATATTTTATTGGCGACTCAGAGCTAATTTTGCATCTTTTATATTTCAGGATCACAGTGACAAGTATAGCTAGAAAAATGAAACAATTTGCAGAAACTTGTGAACCAGATAACAATCGGTCATAGCAGAAGACACTATGACGTCACTAGCGTAACACTACAAGGTATACAATATACTACAGTACAGATTAGGGGAGTAAAATTGGAGACCGGCAATCGCGTTGAACCCCTGGTTCGGTCCGCCTCCATGGCAGTCATGCCGCAAGATGTGGATGCCCCTCCATTGGAGTCCATCTGCACCAGTGTTGACCATGCAGAGAGTTTCCAGGAAACATGGAACTCCGTCTTCGTGCAATCTCTACCAATAGTGTAGATATCATTGGCTATGAAGTAAGAGCTGGGTCCATTCATCATATACCGACACTTTGATAGTGTCCTAGCAGTCGCAGCCACACGCCTGTGCTGACATTTTGTAACGTCCTGAGCTCGTAAAGCAAATCACAACGAAATAAACACGTGACAACGAGCTGGCGCCTGATGAACAACAAAGGGATGATTCACAGACAGACTCTCTTGCGATACTTAATTTGATATGCCACGTTGGTAGAGTTGTTAACATTGCAGAAGCACTTAAACAACACTTCAAGAAGCTAAAATAGTAGTGAGGATACTGACTGCGGTGTAATCATGGTTATTTTTGACGTTTTTTGATATGCCGGTTTCCGCATAGAATATTGGTGATCTATTGTTCTTTAGAAGTTCTTAAAAAATGCAGAACGTTAAACAGTGCAGCAAAGCTACAGCAATACTTGTAGCCAGGCAGCAGCAAACTTTGCAGCAAGGCTCGTAACAAGACCGCAACACAGTAAGTACATAGCAAGAAAGCAAAAGACGCGTAGCAAAGTCTCGACACCACGCGTAACAAGGTTGCAGCAAAGCGCGTGACAAAGATTCAAGAATACGCGTAAGAAAGCTGAAACAAAACGCGTAAAGATAACAAAGCCGCAATAAGATGCGCAACAAGGCTGTTGCAAGACTTTAGCAAGACGCGTAACAATGTTGTAAGACAACTCTCAACAGGGCCGCGACAAGGAGCGTAAAAAGGCTGTAGCAAAGGTAACAAGGCAGCAGTAAAGGTAACAAGACAACAGTAGAGGTAACAAGGCAGTAGCAAAAGTAACAAAGCAGCAGCAGCAGCAACAAACGTAACAATGCCGCAGCAAGAAGCGTAACAAAAGCGCAGCAGGACGAGTAACAAAGCAGCAGCGTAAGGAACGTAACAAAGCCGCAGCAATGAGGTTAACAGGGCCGAAAAAGGGCGAGTAAGGAAGACGCAGCAAGATAAGTAACAAGACTGCGCAAAGAAATGGAACAAGGAAGCAGCAAGACGCGTAACAAAACCTCGCTAAGAAATGTAACGAGTAGGCAGCAAAACACGTAACAAGGCCACAGAAGGATACAAAAGAAGACCGCAGCAAAAAAGTAAAAAGACCTCTGTGGGACATGTAACAAGTCCGCAGCAAGACACGTAACAAGGCCGCAGCAAGACACGTAACAAGGCCGCAGCAAGACATGTAACAAGGCCGCAGCAAGACACGTAACAAGGCCGCTGTAAGACTCGTAACAAGGCAGCAGTATGACACGTAACAAGGCTGTAGCAAGACACGTAACAAGGCCGCAGCAAGACATGTAACAAGGCCGCAGCAAGACACGTAACAAGGCCGCAGCAAGACACGTAACAAGGCCGCAGCAAGACATGTAACAAGGCCGCAGCAAGTCATGTAACAAGGCCGCAGCAAGACACGTAACAAGGCCGCAGCAAGACACGTAACAAGGCCGCAGCAAGACACGTAACAAGGCCGCAGCAAGACACGTAACAAGGCCGCAGCAAGACACGTAACAAG
>LQNS02278178.1:2606076-2620314 GCA_001587735.2 Parhyale hawaiensis | reverse complement strand
AGCCACTTCGGTTCCGGTCTGAAGCGTCTGGGACAGTGTGCGGGTAGCGCGTCGGTTCTGATCTGTTCTGAGGCGTCGGAAGGTTCGGCGGCGGTTCCGGTCTGACACAGTGTGCGACAAGCTTTAATCAACTGTAAATTTAATGCTTATTTTGTGCCGGAATGCTTGCCACGCGGGAGGAGGGCTGATAACAGTTTGTGGAAATGAACAAGGCCGCATGTGCCTCCTATAATATTGTGGATAAGAAATGAAAGAAGCAGGTGTAGTGTATTCTTTATACCAGCATTGCAACAATGATAGCGTGTTGATACAAATATGTGCCAACATTTGTTAACGCCACGGCTCTCTTACAAGGACCGTTGGCTGGCCGCGCTCTCAGCATGCTCGATGACAGCCATGCTGCTTTTGCCTAAACTTACCATCATTTTTGAGGGGCAGCTCCTGAGACACGAGCCAATCTGAGGCGATCTGAGGAGCAGCTAATGAGGACAGCATCACTGCAATTAGTCACATTAGCTCAGGCCAATTATTTGAGTGGAGCTTTGACAGCATTAGGGGGCAGCGGCACTGGTGGAGAGGGGGCGTTGGGGCTGAGTCTGGGAGCGCGGGCTGGTGCTGATGGAAGAGTGAGGGATCTTAGTTGCGTTTGGGAGCAAGGTTTGGTGGTGTGGGAAGGGAGAGAAAGTTTAGCTGTGTTGGGTGTGGAAGTTTAAAGCAGAAAGTAAGCTTGGACAGGAACAAAACACGAACAGAGAAGTACAGCACGCCGCCGACGACAGTACAGACGAAGTATGAGCAGCATATAAAATAGAAGAACAAAGTGGGTTCTACTTCATGTTCTTCACACAGGGTTTCAGGCTCTCGAGGAAAATAACATTCAGTTTCGATTGAGAAACGCGAAAGGCAATGTTAAATGACGTAAAGTGTCTATAAACTGGCTTGTAACCGTGCGGGTCGGGTACCACTGTACGCAGCAGATACTACAGGACAGAGCTGTTGATAGATGACTGTATAAGATACGTGTGTGTATCAGACTGCATATGACACGTGCATGCACTACACTGCTTCTGATACATGAATCATACTGTAGATGATACATCGACGTACATATCTTACTGTAGCCTATAGTTGGCACGAATATTCCGAGGCAATCACCAAGGTCATACCCACAAAGACTGTCACGCTATGGCATGTAGAGTCTGTTCATTTGCCAGATCCTCATCGTTGACTAGTGACAATTTTCGCCTGAGTTGCCATGAATTGGCGAGTGTGGCTGCTTGCAGATCAGACTAGGCAGAGTACCTGCGGACACTCAACAGCCCGCTGCTTTACCTTACAAGGACAAACAAAATACGCCTGCAGCACGGCATGACCTTACGCGACAATAAGCATAATTATCTACTGACAAAATCATGGAAGAGACCGACACTGTTAACTGTGCATCCCATCTGCTTCACTACAGTGGCTCTTCACACGATAACGTGCTGCTCAAAACTCAACTCTACACGCAGCTGTCTTTTGGTTCCAATGCGTAGTTGCAAGCGTACAGTGCGCTGCAGTGTGAAGTCTTGTTCAGTGTAAATTTGAAGTAGCGACTATAAGAGTGGCACTTCTTCATCAGCCATTATGGCGGCTAACAGTTCAACAGATATCTCCTCAGACATGCACTTGTGCTGACGAAGGCACGACAAATAATTCAGACGCTGAAAAGAACGCATGGGAAACAAAAGACTGTCGTGTGACTTGGGCTTAAGGATTACAGGTGAAGGCATTATAGGAGGTAAATCTGTGTCAACTAAGCCTCACTTAGAGGCAGTGCAGCAAAGGTCACACTTAGCATTGAGTCATCGAAGCACTAATTGCACAAGTACGTCAACCTCGTGAGCGTGAGGCACGAAATTAAAATGATATTGTATAATTGTTGATGCATTTGTATCATTAGTTTTTCAATTATACTATTATCGTGAAGTATAAAATTACGGTACAATATACAAGTAGAGAGCACTCTGAGAGTGCATAACTTCGCCAGGCATGGCAACGGTAACGAAAAATTAAAATTGGTTCTGAAACCATGATTTTATTTGTATCAACACCAAAATCTGTTCGTTTGTGCCTTTTAATAGTATTAACAATTCCTGCAATTTTTAGGAAGATCCGTCCATAAATTCTTGAGATAGGCTGCTAGCAAACATTATGCCAAACATAAGTCAAACACACAAACGAATCAACCGATCATCACCAAAATTTAATCAATCATGTCTTTTAACATCACTCACAACTCCTATCAATTTCATAAAGATCCATCCATAACTTTTCCAGTTATTGTGTTAACAAGCACAAAATCAAACATAGCGACTATCAAACGAACGAACATACAGATTATCCCAAAAATTTGGTTATTTACTCTTCGTAATATACCGAACAACTCATATATATTGCATGAAACCCGTCTATAACTTTTTGAGTTATGGCCTTAAGAAAAAAGGCAGACAGACAAATAAACAGACATATGAACGTATTTTCACCAAAGGTTAATCATATGTTACTGCATAACAATCCCTGTAAATTTCATAAAGATCTGTTAATTAGTTTTTCAGTAATCTTGGGGACAGACAAACAGACACACAAAGACCAACAAATACACAAACAGACAGACAAACGCGACAAAAACATAACCTCCTTGGTGGAGGTAACTACCACACAGCATACAATTACCAGGCAGTATAAAATAATTACTGCTATGTATACAATTAGCGCACAGTATACAACTTCCAAACACTATACGATTCCCATACAGTATACAATTGCCGAACAGCATACGGTTTCTGCAATGTATATAATTGCCATACAGTATGTAATTACCGAATATTATGCAATTAATTTGCAGTATATGATTACACAATTACCTTTTGTTATAACCTAAAATTCAACTGCGCATCTTAAATACAGCGCTCAGCCTCCATGAGACACACAAGCTCGGTAAACGGTCCATGTATTAGCAGCCATCGTTGGAACTAAGAGCCGACATTGCAATTCAGTCGATACCGTCCGTACGTTAGAGGTCCATGCACAGTTGCTCTCTGCTGCTTTGTCCACAATAATGCTCAACATCCAGCACTGCAGGAGTCAGTACGAGCAGCATATGCTGCAGGTACACAACAGAAGGCTGTCAGGTAACGACAACATCTTTTGGCAGCTTCATTGCTGTTTATCAGTATAGATAAAAAGAGTATAGCTCTCATGGCGACAGCATGCGTGGCTGGAAAGAAGAAATGATTTCATGATTCTTACTGCGTCAGCGAACAGACTGGCACACTGATGGCAACAGTATCGACTAGTGTCAGTGTTCACCCTGGTGTCATTTGTTGCAGTATATGTATGATCAGTGCCTGGTTATGACACTTAACTACTCCACACAATCAACAACACAATGTACCGCCATGAACACCACTCACCAACAACAACGCCAATAATCACGCATCCAAACTCGAAGAAACACGATCAAGAATATCGCAGAATTAGCCCGAGTGCCAATATTCCAAACCAGTTAAGCCTAGCAGATTTCCATTTTTGTTTGGGATGGCCATTAAAGAGAGCGGATGGATGCACGGATTGGATTGATTTAAAAGGCACGATGCCGATTGGATGAAGAGGAGCTTTGAGAAATAATGAGAGGAATTAGTAGTCATCAGGGGAAACATTAGCGTCCATTGGATGACATGTGCAGCCGTGTGGACGTATGCACGTCAACTCACGGCCGCCGTCAACATCACACGACTCTGGCATTAGGCTTTAATAGAATGGAAATCTGGCTACATTAGGTCTACGCAGCCTATGCTGATACTGCGTGCTGCCGGTAGGCTTAGGCGATACTGTTGGTGTAGATTTCGGGGGGCGTGAGGCCCCCATATCTCTACTATAGCAGGGTATACAGTAGGAAATTGGATTATTACCTGCGCATAAGAGCTCACTGTACGCTCTGTAAGTTTATTGCATATAACAATATACAGTACATACAGTATGATAATGTATGTGGTTCTGTAGAGTAATATTACGCATGTTGACATACACAAGCATGTGCACTGTGCAGCATAATACAGTACGTGTGTATATAAATAAACATCAACCTTCTAAATTTACAGCATCAGTACTGTATGTATATTTATACATTAGATAGTGTGCGCATAGTGTCTGCGTTCAATGAGTCGAACACTCAAGAATGTACACAGCACGAAACAGTGTGCGTGTGTCTGTGTGCACATTAGGACCCATGCATAAGTTTAAAAGGCAAGTAAATACAGTTTATTGCAGTTAACAGTAATGACTCGGTGTGTGCCATCACTCGTTGCATGTCAGTCTATGAACTTGTCAGCTCAACCTCGTCGCAGCAGATCCCTGAATATGAAGCAGTTAATCCTAGGGAAAATTTGCTCAAAAATCCATACCCTCGCTGAGCGGCAGGCAAGAGCTGAATCGGAAGTGGTACTTGTATCGTATGGAGTTACTTCGTTGCTGCAGCGACGGAATTTCATCTCATGTGACCATCTGCTATTCATGGCTCCGATCTGCATGGAAATTCGCTCGAAATTCAAGAAAGAGAAATTTCCCTTAAGCGTTTGGGGGTAAGCCGTAATGTGGCACTGGAGGCAGTGAACGACTCGCCAGCCGTAATGTGGCACTGGAGGCAGTGAACGACTCGCCAGCCGTAATGTGGCACTGGAGGCAGTGAACGACTCGCCAGCCGTAATGTGGCACTGGAGGCAGTGAACGACTTGCCAGCCGTAATGTGGCACTGGAGGCAGTGAACGACTCGCCAGCCGTAATGTGGAACTGGAGGCCGTGAACGACTCGCCAGCCGTAATGTGGCACTGGAGGCAGTGAACGACTCGCCAGCCGTAATGTGGCACTGGAGGCAGTGAACGACTCGCCAGCCGTAATGTGGCACTGAAGGCAGTGAACGACTCGCCAGCCGTAATGTGGAACTGGAGGCCGTGAACGACTCGCCAGCCGTAATGTGGCACTGGAAGCAGTCAACGACTCGGCAGCCGTAACGTGGCATTGAAGGCAGTGAACAACTCGCCAGCCGTAATGTGGCACTTAAGGCAGTGAACGACTAGCCAGCCGTGATGTGGCACTGGAGGCCGTGAACTACTCGATCGCCAGCCGTAATGTGGCACTGGAGGCCGTGAACTACTCGCCAGCTGTAATGTGGCACTGAACGACTCGGTAGCCATCATGTGGCACTGGAAGCCGTGAACTACTCGCCAGCTGTAATGTGGCACTGGAAGCAACGAACGACTCGCCAGCCGTAATGTGGCACTGGAGGCAGTGAATGACACGCTAGCCGTAAAGTGTCACTGAAGGCAGTGAACGACTCGGTAGCCATCATGTGGCACTGGAAGCAACGAACGACTCGCGAGCCGTAATGTGGCACTGGAGGCAGTGAACGATTAGTATCAACTTCTCCGTGGCTATTCTCCTGGAGTAGGCCGGAGCCTTGTTATAGACTCCCCTCTGGGCATGGCTTTTTTTGTCAGTTTATTTTATTTTTCTAATGAAATTTGAGAGAGATGCTCAATTGCCAGTACCACAGGATTTAATGAAAATGTCAGTCATTTCGCATTTCCACTTATAAAATTAACTACCGTCTACGTAACTGACTTTTAGTTCACAAAGCTGGGCGTGTAAGAACTAGTCATCGGAGAAACTGTAACGCCAGCAGCGCTGACGCCCCAGATGACATGAGGACACAACTTCCTAATACTTGCGTGCTATGCGTCACTCATGCTATGTGCCTTATGTGATGAAAGTCAATAAATGAAGGGGTAATTCCAATAATATATGCACCAACTAGCAAAAGTCAAACCTATCCATACGCTTGAAATAGTATGGATCCAGCCAACGATAGACCAGTGTTCACAGATGATCGCCTAGTAGAAACGTTCGAAAGAGCGCTCTAGAACAATATTCTACTAGCATCGAGTCAACATGGCTGAAAAGGCAGTTACTATGAAAGGATCTGCATAAGGATCTTCACGTACTGCTTTTGTAAGAATTGTAGATCGACATGTTAAGATAGTCCAACGATTTTTGAATGATCCCTCCAGTCGAAAGCAAAGGTCTGATGAGGGGAAACTGAAAGTCATGGCCTGACGAAAATACGAGCAAGTTAAACTTCAGGTGAATTTGTGTTCTACCCTAATGATGGCTGTGTCCAAAAAAACTTGAACTGTCTACAGTCTTGTTTTAGTCAGCGTGAAGAGTGGGCAATGTACCTGATTAGTCTATAAGTTGTCTGTATTTTTTTTTGTGCCTTATTAGCTATGAACCTTTCAAAGGGCTTGAGTTCAAAACTTTAATCCCTGATGAAACAGTTATCTAATGCATCCTTTTACTTGTGTTTTAAGAAATGTTTGAGCCTCAATAAACTTCATTATTATCTTTATCTATAATATAATTCTTCTTGAGGCTCCGTCCGTCCGTGTCCCTGCACGTTAACTTTTCAATATAAGATAAAGGGAAATTCAACTTATAAGAAGCTTTGATTTTTGCTGCAACGAAGTTCAACTATAGCTATCTTCTTTAGCGCTTCTTGAAAAAGATTCAGTCACTTTCAAAGCGAAGACATGAAGACCATTTCACTCGTATCTTATCTACCGCTTTTCATTTCTTTCACAACATATTTTGTTCGCTTTGCTTGTGACTCTCAGCGTTTTTAACAGGGCTAGCCGGATACGTATCTTAGCTACGCTGCACGAGAATAGAGAGGATAGTGTTGGACATGAGCTCTAAGGTATTCTTTCAAGCGAATGTGCGATATCTCAGGAAATACAATGAAATCTTGAGTATATAATAATAATATAGAGGGTTGGGCTGCTTCAAGTGAAGAAATTGCCAGGCTCTGTTTGTTGTAGCATACTGCTATCGCATCAAAGAGAGCAGGGAAATGATGGGCTGCTGATCAATATCCACGGGCCCCGTAATTGTGCAAAAACAATGGGACATGCTTACAAGAAAATTACAACATGTAGGATTATTATCGGCAAAATTATCTGCAAGTTGTGAAAAACAGAGCTTAGACAGGCATGCATAACTAATGAACAATGCAAGAAGTGCCGTTGTATGCAAGATTCATCGGTTAGAGAGGCTAGGGTCCGCGAGACGAGGTGCATTAAGGTAGACGGGGTTTGTCAGGCGGACTTTAGATTAGAAGGGGTAGGTTTTTAAATTACAAGAGCACTACCTTATGTCAAACGAAAGTTGGTGAAAACATTAATTAACCGTGGAATTTTCCCGGGTCCCGCTAGTTATTATCATTCCCGTTGTGTCTACCTTGGAACCGTACGCTCGGTACCATTGCAACAGTAAGATCGCCTGATAAAAGCCTCCGTGAGAAACCGAGGGTTGACTGGGCTCGTGAAAACATGAGGTTAGCATAGGTAGCTGGATGACCAAGAGGCTCTTTCCCAGAGAGCTGGCGGGACTCACGCCCTGGCCCTTTATGAGCTATGGAGATTATGTCAGAATCACTTAGATGTCTGAGAGAGAAGATTAAGTGAATAAACTCAGCCAAGGAGCTGATCGTGCATGTACGATTCATCGCTCCAGATTCTCTAAGCTCAGAGACGCTAAGTTAGCTGGGTATGGAAGGTAATGGATTGTGGATTACGGGGACCTCCTAAGTATTGGTAATGAATTCCAGGTCAGCACGGGACGAGGTAGCGGACGCCGATTGAACGGACGAGCTCGGCACTGAAGATCTGGTCTCTAGTGGAAAGGGATGGGCATAAGCTGCAGCTCGTGTATTTCTCCAAAAGATCTTGTGGGGAAAGATAGAAGAAAAGCGCTAGAGATGTTTGAAAATTTTGAATGAACGATGTATCATCGTTGAAGGGCTGATATAAGAAGTGAAGTAAAGCCTTGGATTATAGCTAAAGCGTTACTGCACTAGTCATATCAGTCCTCCAATTTTGGGTGCCTGGAGTCAGTAGCTAAGGTGCAGCGTGGCTGTATTGTGAGCACAGAGTCAGGCTGTATATCTCTGCTGACGAAGCTTTTATACAGACGGGCAGTACCGACAGCTGAAGCAGCTCTAAGAGCGTGGGCACACGTACGCAAAAGCTGCATTGCAACGCAACTTTGTACTCGATTGCGATGTCGCGCCCTAGGCTTCGGTTTGGACATTGCTATGCCACTGAACATAATATCTAAGGTATGAATCGTTTCTTGCAGTTTGTACGTTATAACAAGGTGCAATGGTGAAGCTTTAAGAATACCTTTTACTTCCGAGTTAGTGTCAAGTTGCAATGACGCATAGTATTAGTGTGACATTCAAGCTCCATGAGTAGTAGTCACGACAACGTGATGGCCGAAAGAAAAAGTTGCGTGACTGAGCAATTTTTGCGATAGTGTGCCGACGCTTTAAAGCTAGCGGAGGCAACATTTTCCGTATCTCAGCCACCATAATGAAGTGCTCTTATTATTACTGGACCACCACGCAATAGCTACACCATCGTTAACCTTATCAGGTCCACTGTATTTAATTGATGACTTTTCAAAGAATGCCGCTTTTATTACTTCTACCAAGGAGGCTGTGTTATTTGTCGGAATTAGTTTTGTTCTGTTTCTTTGCCTGGCGCCAAGATAGCTAAAAAAAGTTAGAAATTTATCTGTATGAAATCTACAGAGAATATTCTGTATGTTAGAGGAAGAGATGATTAGCTTTTGGTGAAGATCCGTTGAACTGCATGTTTGTTTGTCTGCCTGTTTTTTCTTAGTTACATAACTCAAGTGTTATAAGCTGATGATTATGAAATTTGCAGGAACTGTTGGAAATATCACGAAGAGCAATGGAACAATTGTTTGATGATCTGTCAGTCCGTTCATTTATTTGTCTTTTAGTTTGTTTTTATGTTTGTTAGTACAATAACCCGGAAAGTTATAAAGCACTTTCATGTCAATTACAGGTATTGTTAATAATGTTGAAAGGCACAAGTGACCCCATTTTGGTGATAATCTCTTGATCAGGTTGTGTGTTTGACTAGATGTTTGCCAATACATACATGCAGCTAAAAAAATGCTACTGACGGCTTTTTAAGTAAATTGTAGGAACTGTTAAACTTGCCAGTGGGCAAAAGTGACCAAAGTTTATTAAAGATAAATACGAAATCTTGGTTTCAAGACATATTTGCATTTTTCATCAACATGCAGTGCCTTGCTTGGCGGTGGGATGCGCTCTCAGAGTGCTGTTCCAGTATTATTATATCCCTACGATTGCAAAGGTCACACCAGTGTCCAAGCGTGACCCAAGCAGTAAGGCTCTGAGGGCTTACCGTTCACACACACCACGGACGCCCGAGTTTTCAATGACACATAATTTGTTCAAGTCGGCCAAGCGCGCTACTGCAGGGGAAAGAAAAAAGCTTTATGTAAGGAGGAAAATCTAGCAATTTAACCTTACAAATTAACCTTATTAGCAGGAACTTCAGCCAGATGCAATTTCCCTTGCGAAAAGTCACTCAGGTTAACCCTTGAGTGTGTGTGTGAGGACCACAGATATTGTGAAAAATGTAGGGTCCGCCAAAATATTCTCTCCCCTGCCCCCCCTGCCGGGGAAAGGTGTCATTCATGCAAACAACAGACTCTCTATGTTGTCCTTATAGTGATGAAGGTGAAGCCCACACGATAGCGAACGTAAAAAAGCGCTCAGTGAAAGTGAAGTAGAGCAGCAAACATAGGCTGCCAAACAGAGAAATACAGAAAACTGCAATTTACTACCATTGTTGCCATAGCCTGTTGCTCATTCACACTCAGGTTACTATTATTATTATTTTAAAACTTCACGCTTGAGCTCCCACGGACAGGTAATACAACCCAAATGAAACATCTTGTAACACCGGGAAGCCCAAAACGCTGCTAAAGGAAATCCAGCAAAAGACCATTAACAGCTGACTTAATCGCCTGCAAGCCAATACGACCGAAAGCCGATGCCGGCAACAAATTCCAAACCTTAGCCGACCAAGGCACGAAGCACCGACAGAACTGATTAGTTCGACATACGAAAGCCTCCAAAGTGAAAGAGTGCGCTCCGCACGCAGCACGAGTCTCTCTCCCAAAAACATTGAGGGCAGGGAGAGAAGAAAACAACCAATGCCTCTCATGATTGTACACTTTATAAAACATACATAGCTCTGCGACTCTTCTCCTGTGGGACAGGTTCACTAGATCATTATCAGCGCACAGCCTGCTGGCTGAACTAACAAGTCGGTCCAACAGACGCATGTGAGTGTCAACAGCTGAAGCCCAGACCGGTGAGCAATACTCCAACACAGGCAGCAAAAACGCATAAAAACATCTGCGGGCAGCCTGACTGTCACCAAACACAGAATTGACCTTACGCAGGAGCCCAATCTTAGTGGAAGCACGTGACACCAACCTCCTATTATGCGGCTCAAAAGTAAGCTTCTCATCAAAGACAACACTAAGGCTGCATAACGGAATTATATTCATAGAATACTATTTAGAGCAGAGCTTGTATAGACTACGCCATAATGCAACATCATACGCAGTGAAGTCTTATTCTATTCTTTCTCTGCTCTATCAACAATACCTGGCTTCTTTCAGATATACCTACATGCCGCTGACACAGATAGCTTCATGTAATTAGGTAAGTGACAGGAGTGGAATTAGAAACTTTATCTCGGGGATGTAACTATCAGACAGCAAACATCCTAACAGTGCTTTCAATAAATGGTGTACTCCTTTCCTCAGTGATGAAAGATTCAATTTAAGAATAAATACTCAGCCAGTCTTCCTATTTGTTAGACGTAAGATAAAGAAAAAATCATCAACAGAGACACAAAGACTGCGTCGTTTACTCAGAAGCTCCCGCCAACAGTCCAGTGACCGGCGCCCTCACGATTTCCATTGACGCTCTAATTGTTTTCATTGTGTCAGGACTCTTCGATTTGCTTAAGGGTAGCGAGCCAATGAGCCGCTCCCCCCCTCCCCAGCCTTGGGCAAATCCTGCCCTTTTTTTCTTTGATCTTCACGGCAAACATCGCAACAACGACTGGGCTATGAATGCCTTATATAGAGCCTCGGGGCAGCCTTCCTTGTACTTCAAGGATATTGTGCATAGGAGACTCTTGACCGTAGCTGGGCGCGTCCCTTCGGGTTCTGGTCCTTTTCGGAGGCTTTCAAGCACTGCCGCTCTTCTAGTTAAAAAAAGAAAAAAATAGGATTTTAAACGCAGCTCCTTAGGTCTAAAATGCATTTGAGATTTTGGACAAAAACTTTTTATTGATTTAAAATTTCTCATACAGAAGAGCCGCAGAGCAAAGGGCTTCAGAGCCACAAAGCCCAGGGCTGCTTCATTTATTGACCGCATCCATCTTGTTGATCTCCAAAACACATGTCACTGACCCACGCATCCGCTGTTGCTTTGGAAACTTCCTTAGCAACAAATAACTGATGTTATTACGAAAATTCCTTCGGCACAAATTACATCGTCTGAACACAGGAAGCCACAAGACTATCAGGCACTAATTGATACGAGCGCAGTTTGTTCGCATTGTGTCACGTATCTTAATTCGTTGTGTGTTCTTTTGTTAACAAAAGCGGAAACAATGTTTACAAGACAACTAGGAAACATAGAATTACAGGGAGGATTGGATGTTTAGAGACTGTAAATAAAAAGAGACTGGCATGCCTTCCTTGTCCTCAGTGCTAGCGATATCGAGCAGCGCGGGTACACGAGGACCAGATGATGACGCTGCTCCTCTAGCGTGAGCTTCGAGCTCACGCTGCGCTGAGAATATCCTCACGGCACGCACAGACACATGGAGCTCTAGTCTGGCTGACGGTACGCCGCTACCTTGTACTCGCACAGATCTTAGCAATTACTGGTTTTGGCCGAATTGTTGCTTTTAGTAGGACAGTTTCTCTGCGGTAACTTGAGTTAATAAAATCTACTTTACATGACAAATTAGCAAGGTTTGCTTACTTATACCGTATGATACCAACAACCTTCAATTTTCATATATGCACTCGTAAGACACGTGTGCACTCAGCAGAATGACGTTCCAGCAGATTTATATGCTGATAGTAAGGGCAAAAGTGGGTCGTGCGCATTGAGCCCACTCCGTGAAACAGAGCAGAAAGAACAGCAGACCTCCACCCCCCCCCATGCTGAGCGCACACGACCCATCCTCTCGAGTCCGCCCGATACAGTGTTTGTTTGCCATAATAAGCTATTAAGATGCACGTACGAGCTTACAGGAATTGTATCATAAGATGTTTGTCCGCCATAATGCCTTGTTGTAGCATTTATGAAGCAACTTCGCTCAACTACACACGCCTTTGTTCTACCTTCACCTCGCTCGAGGTAACACGAATATTGCAGTAAATCCAAATTTAAAGTTTCATGTTTTTGTATCCTATTTCTTAGATTTACAAACCAGTGTTTCGTGCAACATGGTTCAATGAAATAATAGCAAAAGTAATTATATTGACGGAAGACAAGTTATGGCTCTACATATACTTCATGTACTTACGCCACCCAACACGCATATAGTGATTTTATTGCTCATGTTCCAGCTGTAAAGATAAGAGTAAAGGTCCAATATATTTTACACCAGACAGTTATGGAATAAGGTTGTCGGGAATGTAGTGCTGCTAATTTGATTTTTAAAAGTTTACCACGTTATACAGACGTCGACAATTAGCAGTCATCCCAGGAAAAGTTTGCTTTACATATATCTGAATAGCTACGGTATTGCCTGCGTAGGTGTTTCCGAAAATGTATCGTTCCAGAATTATATTCTGAATAACAAGATTAGCTAAGACTTTCCATAATGTATATTCTGAATAACAAGATTAACTAAGACTTTCCATAATGTATATTCTGAATAACAAGATTAGCTAAGACTTTCCATAATGTATATTCTGAATAACAAGATTAACTAAGACTTTCCATAATGTATATTCTGAATAACAAAATTAGCTAAAACTTTCCATAACGTATATTCTGAATAACAAGATTAACTAAGACTTTCCATAATGTATATTCTGAATAACAAAATTAGCTAAGACTTTCCATAATGTATATTCTGAATAACAAGATTAACTAAGACTTTCCATAATGTATATTCTGAATAACAAAATTAGCTAAGACTTTCCATTATGTATATTCTGAATAACAAGATTAACTAAGACTTTCCATAATGTATATTCTGAATAACAAAATTAGCTAAGACTTTCCATAATGTATATTCTGAATAACAAAATTAGCTAAGACTTTCCATAATGTATATTCTGAATAACAAGATTAGCTAAGACTTTCCATAATGTATATTCTGAATAACAAGATTAGCTAAGGTTTTCCATAATGCTTTATAAACCAGTTAATTCAGTTGCGGCAATTACTCGCATGTAAGTTGTCTGAGCACATCTTCCTCGCTTAATAACTCTCTTGATTTACAGAACCTACATTTTTTATTATTTTACTGATTAGTACATCTGTTTAAAAGCTAATGTCACCATGAATATCAGGAAATTTCTGAAAAAGAAAGTGCTCGAATTGTTTGTAAACGGTCATTCTCAAAGTAAAATTGCTAAAAATATGAAGTGTTCAAGGAATGGTATCCAAAGTGCTTTCAAAAGGTATAAAGGCATTATTTCACTCAAAATCTGTCGTAGACAACGCCAGAAAATGTATACTGAATGTATACTGACTGCTGAAGCGAACATGGCTGGCTGACAGTAGAAAACGTCTTCCTAAGTGAATGCTGAATGTGAAGAAGTAACTGGCAAAGAAATCTCTTCAGGTACGGTAAGACGAAGACTTGTAGAGTTTGGTCTCAATGGAGGCAATGCTAGGGAAAGAAATTGATGTCTGGTGCCAGCAGGAAGAAAAGGCTATTGTTTGCAAAGCACATGAACATTGCAATGACTGGTGATGATTGGGCTGAAGTGGTTTGGTTAGATGACAGCAACTTCGATGTGTGTCTCTTGATAGGGGAATTACCCAATTGTCGAACAGATTACGGTCTTTCTAAGCAATCGCTTGCAGACGGACAATCAAAACGTTACACGTGCTGCTGAAAACGTTTATAGCATCTTCAAACCATCAGCAACATGGAATTAAAGTGCCCCATGCTAATTTTTTAGCACATTTTTTCTAGCTGCTTCTTGAAATAGTGCCATGAAATGTGCCGTTTTATCATATTTTTCGAACAT